>JAWMAR010000368.1:2306764-2345570 GCA_036785375.1 Leucoraja ocellata | reverse complement strand
CTAGCCACTGCCTGACATTCTGAAAAGGACCCGTTCACTCCTACTCTTTGCTTCCTGTCTACCAACCAATTTTTCTATCCATGTCAACACCCTATCTCGAATACCATGAGCTTCAAGATGGACCACTCCTGCGAAAAACAATCGACAATCGGCAATGTTGGCAACCCAACGTCTTTCTTCAGGTTCCCCATTAAGGAGGAAAGGTAAGAAAACATTTATCACTTCTGTGGCATATTGAAAATTTTATTTAGCCTGTTCAATCTCTCACTGTAGTTAGATCATTGAGCTCAGATAGTCGAGTCCTCATGGCAACATCTTTGTAAAAATCTTCTCAAGAGCATTTTATTTCTACATCTCTGTTATTTAATGCAGAATAAGAGCATATTGACTGCATGATGTTGACAGTGGACAGATAGATAGATAGATAGATAGATGATGAGTAGATAGATAGATAGATAGATAGATAGATAGATAGATAGATAGATAGATAGATGTAGATAGATAGATAGATAGATAGAATTTTATTTGCCACACAACCAGGGTCGCTGGTAATTGGGTTGCCAGCAGCGGTACAGTAATAAAGAACACACAACCACAATAAACATTTTACACAAACATCCACCACAGCATTCATCACTGTGGTAGAAGGCACAGAGCTTGGTCAGACCTCCTCCATTTTCCCCCGTGGTCGGGACCTCCACCTCCGCAGCCGTTGCTGCGGGCGTCCAGATGGTAAGGGACAAAGTCAAAGTCAGGTAAGCCCAGGATTGGCTCTTCCCCACCGGAGACCGCAGCTTCAGGCTGGTGTAGGCCGCAGGCCGGTGGTCGAAGATTTAAGGTTCCCGCTGCGCCGCAGCAAGAAGCACCACAGACCACAGGGTCGATGGTCGAAGCTCCCCTCCAGGGGTGATGGTAAGTCCATGCCGGACCCGCGGTAGAAGTTGCAGCGGGCCGGCAGTGATTGCTTCTTCTTCCCCCGGGTCCCCCACGAGGGATCCGGGCTGTAGATGCCGCAGCAGCTGGAGTTCTGCAGACCGTGGCTTCAGGCTGCCGGCAGCCCCGGGCCAGTGAAACGGAGCGCTCCCCTCCAGCGAGCCCCAGCGAGAGCTCACCCACTCCGCGCCGAGAGTCCACGCTGCACCCGCCGCTGAAGCCCCGGGCGCGTCTCCGGGAAAGGCCGCGCCGATCCTTGCTGTTAGGCCACGGGGGAGGAAAAAGTCGCCTCTCCGTGGAGGAGGCGACCAAAGCAGTTTCCCCCTTACCCCCCCACACCACCCCCCACACAAAACACACCGAGAAACATTAAAAAACATACTGTAAAACATACTAAAAAAATAAAAAAAGTTGAAAAAACTAACGCGCTGCTGACAGGCTGCTGCCACTGCAGCACCCCCTACTATGATCTCGTACACCGAACTGCGGAGTATTTGTCAAATAACTGCCATCTTATGTACATTGTGTGAATTGTGATTTGTTAACTGCACAAAACTAATGCAAATGGCGATTTATTTATTATTGTATCTACGTTTGACATTTTGCTCTTTGGTGTAAGCAGGGGTGGGGCTATCATTGTGTTACATACGTTAAATTGTACATCACTTTCACTGGTTAGCTGCCAGCCCACCAGCTGTCAGTGACTGAACTGCCAACCCACGAGCCTTGAGTAAATGAACTGCCAGCCCACCAGCTGTAAGTGACTGATCTGCCAGCCCACCAGCCGTAAGTAACTGAACTGCCAGCCCAATAATCCATTCAGTCCACCCTCTCAACCTTCTCTCTCACAGAGTCTGTCACCTGTTTTGGGCAGAATTTCTGGCAGTTTCTCAGCATCCAGCCTGCCAGGTCTGAGTGACTGTACTGCCAGACCTCAGTGACTGAGTTGCCTGGACGTAGTGATTGAGCTGCCAGCCCAAGAATTCATTCGGCCCAGAATGTCCATACTAGCCCTCTAGAAACCAGTCCCTTCGGCCCACAACACCCATACTAGCGCAACAGAGAGTCCCTCCCCCCAACTGGCCAGCAATATAAGAATTGGTGGAGAGGTGGAATATTGCATTGGGTGACCAGTCCTCCCGTGTGATGCTGGGACCCAACGGGTCCCACTTAGTCTAGTGATTGTGTATAAGTTGGACATTTTGTCCTTTGTTTGAAATGTGTTGAATTTGACATCACTTTTATTGATTAGCTGATATGCAAATCACTGCAACCTTGTATATGTCGCGCATAAAATGACGTAAATAAAAATTGTTTTCCTTGTTTAAGAAGTTCAATTTAGAATTATTTGAAATTGTGGGGGTTGGTACAAAATACAGCTGACCCACAAATGTGTTGTTATGAGATATTCACATTTTAAACATCCATGTCTCAAAAAAAGCAAGAAGGTCTCCAAGTTATTTGACCAACTTATCGGATGAATTTCAATATGTAGGTATGTATGCATTAGTTTTACTCCTAATTCCCTTTCCAAATCATTAATATATATGGTAAACAGTTGCGCCCCAACCAAGCCTTGCGTCAAAAAAATCCAGAAGATTAGTCAAACATGATTTCCCTTTCATAAATCCATGTTGAATTGGACTAATCCTTTTACTGCTATCCAAATGCCCCTTTATTACATCTTTAATACACCACCAAAGTCAGGCTAACTGGTCTATAATTCCCCGTTTTCTCTCTCGCTCCTTTCTTGAAAAGTGGGATAGCATTAGCTATCATCCATTCCACAGGAACTGATCCTAAATCTTTTGATCATTGGAAAATGATCATATGTACATATATATGTATGTGTATATACATACATGTGTATATATGCATGTGTGTATATGCATGTATATGTATATATGCATGTATATGTATATGTGTGTATATATGTATGTTTATATATATGTTTATATATGTGTGTATATATGTATGCATATAAATGTATGCATATGTATGTGTGCATATGTATGTGTATACGTATGTATGTATGTGTATATATGTATGTGTGTATATGTGTATGTGTATATATATATATATATATATATATGTATAAATATATATATGCTTATATTTATTATTATATAGTTATATATATAATTGCCTTTATGGTTTATGTACATCATCTTACATAAGACAAATAAAGTAATAGTGATGCTTTAAATCAAAGTTGCTTCTGATCCATGAGAATAAACTTTATTATCGCTAACTTGCCTCTCACACACAGACACATATTCATATATATCTTCATCTATCTATCTATCTATCTATCTATCTATCTATCTATCTATCTATCTATCTATCTATCTATCTATCTATCTATCTATCTATCTATCTATCTATCTTATCTATATATCTATCTATCTATCTTTCTTCTATATATCTATAAAACTCTGTGCCTGACGACTGGCTGCCTTTCTGCCTTTTGATTCGTGCCCAATACTCGCTGATGTCCAATCGAAACGGCCGATGCTCGCAGATGTCCAATCGGAATGGCCGATGCTCGCAGATGTCCAATCGGAATGGATCCTTTTACTTTCTTCCTTTGATTCACTGCCACGCCGAATCCAGTCGCTCAATCTCCCAGGTCTTTTCCATTTCGGTGGAGATTTCGCTTTTCTTTCTAAGTATCCGCTCCTCATTACATTTCGTCGCCTTTAAGTACACGTTTTTAATCAAATCCTTCTCCTCCCCCCCCCCCCCCCCCCCCCCCTCACGCATTTTGTCGCCTCCTGCTGGCCAGCGACCATAACGGCTGCTGGTGCCCGCATTTCAACCTCAAGAGACGCCATTTAATTTGGCCTTTCAAGAACGGCTTCAGTTCGAGGACCACTTCTCCCGTGGGGGCTGCGGGTAGGGAACGGCTGCCTTGGGGGTCTGTCATTGGTCTAGTATATTACTAAAACTCTGTTCTTGACCGCTTTTTTCCCGATCTGCGCTGTGATTTCCGAGAGAACGCCGCCACTTACGGCTGCCATTTTGGCCACCTCGCTCAGAGCCCCCCTCTGCCGCATGTGTGCCGAGGATTTTTCCCGTCGATGAAATATGACCAAAATATATTATTGTTTTTACAATTCTCCATTCTCTCTACTGCCCCCGCTGGCAGCAGGGAGGAAGGGACTATAAAACCCGGAAGTGTCCTGCTTCTATCACTTTCGGCCAGACCACGATGTGAAAGGGTCACGGCTCACTGAGCTGCAGCTCTACGCCAAGGTGAGTCCCCTGCATATGCTTTTTCAGCCAATTGATATGTATGGTGTTCACCATTCACCATGGTCTGAAGTTTCTTGGCATTTTGTTGGAAAGAGTGTTGAACATGAAGTACATTTGTATATTTGTCTATATTGTCTTTGAAATGTGTATTGAACATGAAAAGCATTTGTTATTGTTATAAAGCGTTTGCAAACTTGTTTCTCTTGGGTTTTAAAATGGTTGCACCCATTTTCAGGTGACTAAAGCATGATGTCTTTGAAATGTTCATGTAAATTGAAATGCATTTGTTGCAACGTTTTCAGGCGAGTAATGCACGAATAAAGCTTTATATTTGGACCAGAACTGTGTTTAAATTTAAAATTGGCGCTCATTTCGTGATTTTGGCGGTTGCAAGATGGTGGCGATGATGTCATTTCTGGTGATCGGTAAGCCGACGGCGATGACGTCATTTCCGTTCGGAGGCAAGATGGCGCTGCCTGCTGAAGACGGAGTGCACGAGGTCTTGAAAAATTCTACAGAACTGGTAAATGTTTGTGTGTTTGTTGCAGCAAAGCTGCATTGTCTTTCAGCCACACACTACAACAGGATTTCAAGATTTGTTCAAATATTTGGTTGCTTTCTCTATGGTAAATCTGTGTTTGTTGGACGTTATTTAAAAGCAGCATTTTGTTTCAGCAAAATACTCTACAGCAGGATTTGAATATTCGTTTTGCACAGTGTATTTTAGTGTTGTGTGTGTGAATATGTGTATATATATATGTGTGAATATATATGTGTATGTGAATATGTGTGTGTGTGAATATATGTATGTGAATCTATGTATGTGTGAATATATGTATGTGTGAATATGTGTGTGTGTGAATATGTGTGTGTTATAATATGTGTGGTGTGTGAATATATGTGTGTCTGTGAATGTATGTGTGTGTGAATATATGTGTGTGTGTGTGTGTGTGTGTGTGTGTGTGAATATGTGTATGAATATTTATGTGTGTGTGAATATATATGTGTGTGTGCGCGAATATGTGTGAGCGTGTGCGAATATATATGTGTGTGTGTGTGAATATGAGTGTGTGAATATATATGTGTGTGTGTAAATATATGTGTGTGTGAATATGTGTGTGTGTGTGTGTGTGTGAATGTGTGTGTGTGTGTGAATATATGTGTGTGTGTGTGTGTGTGTGTGTGAATATATGTGTGTGTGTGTGTGTGAATATGTGTGTGAATATTTATGTGTGTGAATATATATGTGTGTGTGTGAACATTAATATGTATGTGTGTGTGAATATATATATATGTTAGTGTGTGTGAATATGTGTGAGCGTGTGCGAATATATGTGTGTGTGTGAATATGAGTGCGTGAATATATATGTGTGTGTGTGAATATATATGTGTGTGTGAATATATGTGTGTGAATGTGTGTGTGTGTGTGTGAATATGTGTGTGTGTATATATGTATGTGTGTGTGAATATATCTGTGTGTGAATATGTGTGTGTGTGTGTGTGTGTGTGTGTGTATGTGTGTGTGTGTGTGAATATATATGTGTGTGCGTGGATAGATGTGTGTGAATATCTATGTATGTGTGCGTGAATGTGTGTGAATAGGGGGTTGCACGTAAGGTCACAAGGTCATAGGACTTGACGCACGGAGCTGCTCAATCCATCTGGAAGATCCGTCACTTCCAGTATATGTTATTAATGCAAGAAACGCGAACTTTCCTATCTGTTAAAAACCGCCAAAATGTTGAATTTGTGCTCTGAAAAAAATTGTGGAAGTTGGGGTAAGTGTGAGAGACATGTACCCAACATTAGAATTCCAAACGTGAAATGAAATGAAGGTAAAGAGAAGCGAGAATGGAAGGGACAACAGCAGCTAAAGTGCTTGGTAAACATTGGCTGTGCAAATATCGTAATTGAAAATATTGGAATTATCGTGTTTGCTCACTGCATTTCATCAACAGTAAGGCATTATTCGTGTTTTTTCTTGATTTCTTGATATCTAAAAATTCTCAGAAGTGATAAATCTGGCTGTAAATTTTTCTTCAGATGCGTTTTCATTTTGTACGTAAAAACCTACTTGAGAACCATGGGCGATTAAAAAAATTAAATAAAATACAGCCAGATTTATTACTTCTGAAACTTTTTAGTTGCCAAAGGAATCAAGAAAAAACACAAATAATGCTTTAGTGTTGATGAAATGCAGTGAGCAAACGGCCAATGTTCGCTAAGCATCTCCCTGGAAGATGGAGTTGGAAACAATGGTAAGTGCCTACCAGCAGTACATTGCGTGTAATCCATTTGGTGTAGCGTGACCCGACAGCTGTGAAACCTCCCTATATGTGTGTGTGTGTGTACATGTGTGTGTCTGAATATGTGTGTCTGAATATGTGTGTCTGAATATGTGTGTGAGTGAATATGTGTGTGTGTGAATATGTGCGTCTATATGTATGTGTGTGTGTGAATATGCGTGTGTGTGTGAATATGTGTGTGTGTATATGTGTGTGAGTACATGTGAATATATATACGTGTGTGTGCGAATATGTGTGCGTGTGTATATATATGTGTGTGTGCATGATTATATGTGTGTGAATATGAGTGTGGTTGTGTGTGCATATGTGTGTGAGTGCATGTGAATATATATATATGTATATGTATTTGTATATGTGTGTGTGAAATAATATGGTATTTTGTAGTTCAGAGCTTATTTGTTATGTTTAATAGCTTGATGGCTGTCAGGAAGAAGCTGTTCCTCAATGTAGATGTCACAGTTTTCAGTTTACAAAAGTCGGACGAGACTCCAGAAGTCGGGCATCAGTCAGTCCACAAGCTGTGAGAGTCAGTCCAAAGGCCATGAGTTAATCCCATGGCAGTGAGTGAGTCCACAGGTCATGAGTAAATCGCTCACTGCCTCCCTCCTCCACTGACATCCTCCACCTCAAGACGCTGCCCTCCGCCTGGCTATAGGATGCACCCCCTACTGAAGCCCTCCACATCCCCTGCATGAGGACACCCCACCCCCTTCTCACCAGTTCACGACAACCCCTGCCTGAAGCTGCCCTTGGCTGCACGACATTTACCACCCATAGGGCAGTGTCTTGAGGTGGGGGATGAGTCTGTGTATATGAGTGAGTGAGTCCGTGTGTGTGAGTGTGGGTCTTTGTGTGAATGTGTGTGGCATTGAGTTTGTGTGCGTGAATTAGTCTGTTTGTGAATATGTGTTTGAGAATGTGTGTATGTGTGTGAATATGTGTGTGTGTGTGTCTGTATGTGTGAATATGTGTGTGTGTGTACGAATATATGTGTGTGAGTGAATATGTGTGTGTGTGTAAATACATATGTGTGTGTGTAAATACATATGTGTGTGTGTTTATGAATATATGTGTGTGTGTGCATATGTGTGTGAGTGCTTGTGAATATGTGTGTGTGTGTGTGTGTGTGTGTGTGTGTGAAATAATATAGTATTTCGTAGTTCAGAGCTTATTTGTTAAGTTTAATAGCGTGATGGCTGTCAGGAAGAAGCTGTTCCACAATGTAGATGTTACCGTTTTCAGTTTACAAAAGTCGGAGGACGTGACTCCAGAAGTCAGGAATCAGTCAGTCCACAAGCCGTGAGAGTCAGTCAGTCTAAAGGACATGTGTTAATCCCAAGGCCGTGAGTGAGTCCACAGGTCTTGAGTAAATCGCTCACTGCCCCCTCTCCTCCACTGACATTCCGAACCTCAAGATGCTGCCCTCCGCCTGGCTATAGGATGCACCCCGTACTGAAGCCGCCCTCATCCCCTGCATGAGCCCCCCCCCCCCCTTCTCATCAGCTCACGAGAACCCCCGCCTGAAGCTGTGCCCCTCCCTTGGCTGCACAATGTTTACCACCCCCCACCCCACCCTGACAGCCCCCACCTCAAAGAAATATTTTGCACAAAATCTTCAGTGTTCATTAACAACTGAAATTGTCTTTAGGCTGCTTTTTCAACATCATGTCAGGAAATGTTAGAGGTCAAGGTGATGTGGCTATTGCTGTAGTATCCTCTGGGATAGCAGCTACATTTATGGCTGGTGGAAGAACTACACATTTTCTATTCAAGATACCCATCCAAGTGGCCGAGGATACATTGTGCAACATCGAGCAGAACTCTAAGACGGCACATTTCACGAGGCAAGTGAAAGTCATTGTTTGGGATGAATGTCCAATGATTAGGAGAGAATGCTTTAAAGTTGTGGACAGAACTCTTCCGGATGTCTTCAGCAACACTAAGCATTTTGGTGCCCCTCTGCCAGTACAGGCCTCAGTGACTGAGCTGCCAGCCCAAAAATCCATTCCGCCCACAAACTTCATACTAGCCCTCTGGAAACCACTACCTTCGGCCCAACATACTAGCTCAACAGAAATATGAAGGGAAATTCGCAGATTTTCCTTAAAATTTTACCGCTGACTTTCTGCATGTTAAAATTGTGTCTTTTTATCAACAGGAAATAGTCATCAGGAGGCAGTGAGCAGAAGAACACAACAAGACGCAACAAGACACAAGTAAAAACTTAATAAATCACATCTTTAAAATTTAAATTGTTCTTATATTTTAAGAGTCATTCACATTTTAAACTTTAATAAAACCTTTTTGCACTTTTAATGCTCTGTGTTCTTCATCACAATAGGCAGGAATGGCTGCTCTGTGGGATAGCCACTAAGAGTGCATGGGGGGGGGAGGCTGTTTGGAGACGCACTGAATGTGTGGGTGGGAGGGGAATGGCAAGGAGGAGAGTGGGGGGGGAGGGTGAAGGTAGGTGGGATGACTGCGTACCAGGCATGAGTGACTCCACTGCCAGCCCACGAGCCGTGAGTTAGTGAACTGCCAGCCCAATAATCCAATAAGTCCACACTCTCCCCCTTCTCTCTCGTACTGTCTGTCACCTGTTTTGGGCACAATTTCTGGCAGTTTCTCAGCCGCCAGCCTGCCAGGCCCGAGTGATTGTACTGCCAGGCCTCAGTGATTGAGCTGCCAGACCAAAAATCCATTTGGCCCACAAACTCCATACTAGCCCTCTGGAAATCAGTACCTTCGGCCCACAACACTCATACTAGCGCAACAGGAAGTTCCCCTCCCACTGGCCAGCAATGTTGGAATTGCTGTAGAGGTGGAATATTGTGTTGGGTGTCCAGCCCTCCCGTTTGATGCTGGGACCCAACGGCTCCCACTTAGTCTAGTATATTCATATAGCCTCTAGTTTCTTTGCTCTTCCCTGCCAACTGATGTAAGCGCTTTGGTACAACTGTGGAGTCCGTTCCCGCTACAAGATACTCAAGGATCTTTCCTTTGGATTACACAGCGGTAGGCATAAACACATGGCGGTCGTGACGTTCCGTCACGTACTACACGTCAGTCCATTGGATTTTGGAGGAATGGTCTATCTTGCTCCTCTATAATCTTTGGTTGCAGCGGTGGAAGGGGTCTCCCATGATTTTATTGGCTCTGGTGTTGCACCTCCTGATGTATGTTCCTGCAGGGGGGCGAGTGAAGTTCCCATAGTGCGTTCGGCCGAACGCACTATTCTCTGGAGAGCCTTCTTATCCTGGGCAGAGAAATTCCAAAACCAGATTGTAATATTTCCGGACAAGATGCTTTCCACAGCCGCTGAGTAGAAGCACTGGAGGATCCTCGAAGACACTCTGAATTTCCTCAATTGCCTGAGGTGGTAAAGGCTCTGCCTTGCCTTACTCATGAGTGCTGCGGCGTGTGATGTCCATGTCATATCCTCAGAGATGTGGACTCCCAGGTATTTAAAGCAGCTCACCCTATCCACAGTATCCCCATTTATCCTCAATGGTGTGTACGTCCTCGGATGATGTGCCATCCTAAAGTCCACGATCAGCTCCTTAGTTTTTTTGATGTTCAAGAGGAGGCTGTTTTCCTGACACCAGAGTGTCAGATCAGCCAGCGTTGTCTGCGTTGGATTAAAGTAAAAGGCGACTTTGAACGCCCTCAACGCCTACAGCGTCACGTATCTCAAAATCAGGACAAAACAAAAGGTAAGTCATCTATTTCACATATAATCTTGCTTTTTAGGGTGGCTTTAATCTAATTTTATGATGCGAAAATGTTATTAAGTCCCCAAACTATTGTGCATATCTCGGAGGACTTGTCCTGGTCCCTCAACACCTCCAAGCTGATCAAAAAGGCACAGCAGCGCCTTTACTTCCTTAGGAGGCTCAAGAAAGCCCACCTGTCCCCCCAGATCCTGACCAACTTTTACCGCTGTACCATAGAGAGTATCCTGACCACCTGCTTCACGGTATGGTACAGCAGCTGCACTGCTGCGGACAGGAAAGCGCTACAACGGGTGGTGAAAACCGCGCAGCACATCATCGGTGCCCCGCTCCCTGCCATGGATGCCCTCCACCGAAAACGGTGTCTGAGTCGGGCTGGGAAGATCATCAAAGACCCCTCACACCCCAACCATGGACTGTTTGCCCTCCTCCCATCAGGGAGGCGGTACAGGAGCCTCAGGTCACGTACCAGCAGGATGAGGAAAAGCTTCTATAACAACACAATCACACTGCTGAACTCGGAGTCCCGACGATAGACTTCTCTGGTCCCTCCGTCCCCCCTTTGTTTAATCATTCTGTATTTCCTGATTATTCTGTATCTTCTCTCTTTCTATTTTTTTCTTGTTTTTTCTCTTTATGTACAACTACTACGGTCTGACGCAAAACTGCATTTCGTTGTACTGATACTTGTATTTGTGCGATGACATTAAAGTTGAATTGAATTGAATTGAATTGAAACGATTCGGCAGTGTCTTTCCTGCCGATATGGGGTTATAATTCACGACAACGGCAACGTTCCAATCGATCACATTCCATGAAACACACACTCGCACGATGATTAAAATTCCTTTTTTATGGACAATCGTGTCATAAGAGCATCTAAATCATCTATATTTTGTGTAATAATCTATCCATAATCAATATTTTTATACTAAATATCCAAAACGGTTTTAGTCACGTATTGTGCAAAAAATAATAATTTTGATTATATTGAGAGTGGATGTTTCTAGATTCATTTATGGGAATTAAACATTTCGCATATTGATATTTTAAAATCAATTTTGGAATTAATATCTGATTATTTCAGATTGTGCACCAAAGTGTATCAGGTACAATGTTTGTTTTTCCAGGATGTTGATGTTCAAAGACATTGCTGGCTATTTTTCCAATGAAGAGTTTGAAGAAATAAGTGACTGGGTGAAGGTCCGTTATAAGAACATGTAGCAGGATTATGAAGCCGTGCTTGCCATTGTGGTTTGTGAAAAATATTACTTCCCTTTTATTTGCTTTATTCTAACGATGCATACTGATATGAATTTTTTTCTCCTACATGAATTTTAAATGTTTTCTGAGACCAGGTCCTTGGTTCGATCCTTCCATTTCACTCCACTGGTTTACTTTGAGAATGTGTCTGAGGCCGGCCGGCTTCACCCTCAGCAACGCTGCATCGATACACACGCGGCTCATGCAAGCTGTTTCCCCAGTCTGTGTACGATGTGCTTGTGACATGGACCCTGCTCCTCCGTCCGCTGTGAGGTTCCCGTGGTGGGCGATGAGTGCGTGTGTGCGTGTGGGACCCCGGTGAGTGTGGGTGGAAGGGAGAGTGAGGGCAGCGTCAGGAAATGGGGGCGAGACGCAAGGAAGTGCTGATGCTGGATTACAAATAAACACAGCACTGGAGTAATTCAGTGGGTCAGGCAGCATTTGTGGAGGACATGGATAGGCCACGCTTCGAATCGGGACTCCGTGAGGAGGGACTGATGTGAGGAACAGAGGGTAGGAGGGTCTGTTGTGATGGATGAGGGTTTGAAGTGAAGTCAGGAGGGACTGAGGGATATAACCATATAACCATATAACAATTACAGCACGGAAACAGGTCATCTCGGCCCTACAAGTCCGTGCCGAACAACTTGTTTTCCCTTAGTCCCACCTGCCTGCACTCATACCATAACCCTCCATTCCCTTCTCATCCATATGCCTATCCAATTTATTTTTAAATGATACCAATGAACCTGCCTCCACCACTTCCACTGGAAGCTCATTCCACACCGCTACCACTCTCTGAGTAAAGAAGTTCCCCCTCATATTACCCATAAACTTCTGTCCCTTAATTCTGAAGTCATGTCCTCTTGTTTGAATCTTCCCTATTCTCAAAGGGAAAAGCTTGTCCACATCAACTCTGTCTATCCCTCTCATCATTTTAAAGGCCTCTATCAAGTCCCCCCTTAACCTTCTGCGCTCCAGAGAATAAAGACCTAACTTATTCAACCTATCTCTGTAACTTAGTTGTTGAAACCCAGGCAACATTCTAGTAAATCTCCTCTGTACTCTCTCTATTTTGTTGACATCCTTCCTATAATTGGGCGACCAAAATTGTACACCATACTCCAGATTTGGTCTCACCAATGCCTTGTACAATTTTAACATTACATCCCAGCTTCTATACTCAGAATCAGAATCAGGCAGAATCTAACTTGGGTCCCTGGCGTTGTAAGGCAGCAACTCTACCGCTGTGCCACCATGCCGTCCGTGCGATCCCCCATCGCAGATTCAAGGAAGACTGAGCCACTAGGCCGAACCCGAGACCACCAGCAATGGTCAGGTCTGGACTGCTGGAAAGAAGCCTATACAAGGCTTCAACCTCAGGCTTATAGAGCGACCTTGGCAAGCCTGAGGTGCTAGTGATTCTTCTGGCCCACAGACAACGAGGGACTGTACCCACACACATACACACAGGCATAGACTGCCCGTCAGGATAATCGAGAGACTGCAATCATCACTTCTTCAAGCTCAAAGGTTGAGCTGCCAGGAAGAAATGTGCACTGCCAGCACTGCTTATGGCAAAGGTGGGCTGCAAAAGAAGCCTGTGATCGCCACAACTCCTCCTTTGAAGATCACAGGAATAAGATGTTGGGACAAGCCCGAGATCACCAGCATCTTGCCTAACAGCGCCAGAGACCCAGGTTCAATCCTGACTATAGGTGCTTGTTTGTACGGAGTTTGTACGTGTGTATGTGTTTCCCCGAGAACTTATGTTTCCTCCCACACTCCAAAGCGGTACAGTTTGTTGGTTAATTGGCTTAGTATAAATGTAAATTGTCCCCAGTGTGTGCTGCATAGTTTCCGTGCTGTTTCTCTAAAGTAAACTAAAAAGAATCAATGCTGTTAATGGTCTTGCCATTAACTCTACACTCTCTCCTTGTGCCTTCATCCTTCCAAAGTACGCACCTCACACTTGCTTGGATTAAACTCCGTCTGCCATTTCTCCGCCCATTTCTGCATCTGATTTTCATCCCAACGTATCTTCCGACAGCTTACTCACTGTCTGCAACTCCTCCAAACTTTGTGTCATCAGCAAACTCGCTCAGTCACACAGTGGCAGACGGGGTCTAACAATATTGGTTGCCAGGAGACAAAGGGGGCCCAGCCACAACTACAATGCTATCATAGAGCATTGCATGGAGTCCACTATATTAAGAGCAATCGTTTGTGTTCGCTGATGATTGTGCGAATCTGCCAATAATTCCTTCTGCATCCAATTCATCTAACAATTCCTTTTCAATGGATAGCAACATGTATGATTCCAAATTCTCCTCACAGCAAATTTCTTAACCTTGTCTTTAGCTTTGAAAATGTCCAATCCAGGAAAATGTCCTGGATTGAGTAACTGATAGTGTGCAGATGACTTTATAAAGTTCATAAAGGTTATCATATGCCTTGTTATGAAGTCTGTTGGATGCTAGAATTTTTAGAACACACGACAGGCAAGTGCTGCAAATTTTACAATTGTTGCACTGGAATCCATATTCTCACCATCATTAAGCAATAGCTTTAATACATCAACATTTGAAGCAAAAGAAAACAATTCCAATATTACTTGATCTTTGCAGATTTGTGGAAACAGCTTAATAATACCTTCCAATGCTTCAGCTTCAAGGCCCTTCTCTGCAATAGTTTTAAACTTTGCTGGGTCCAAGCAGGACAAATCTTTATACAACTGTTTGTGTTGTACAAACCGTGATTCTAGTGACTGGACAATGCGATCCATTATTGGGTTAAACACATTTACTCGAAAATCAGCGAGAGAATCTGAGGTATTTCTTTCATCATCAATACACTCATCTGCCATTCTTTTCATCTTCCTCTGCTCTTAACTGGCAATGCTGTTTCCAATGCATCAATTTCCAATGTTTAAGAAGGAACTGCAGATGCTGGAGAATCGAAGGTACACAAAAAAGCTGGAGAAACTCAGCGGGTGCAGCAGCATCTATGGAGCGAAGGAAATAGGCAACGTTTCGGGCCGAAACCCTTCTTCAGACTCTATGGAGCAAAGGAAATAGGCAACGTTTCGGGCCGAAACCCTTCTTCAGACGGCTCCATAGATGCTGCTGCACCCGCTGAGTTTCTCCAGCTTTTTTGTGTACCATCAATTTCCAATGTTTGATTTTCATCCATATTCATCTGTGAAATCCAGTCATTACACTTATTTACAAATTCCAAAGCCTTGCTGTGAACGTTATCAAATGTTCTTGTCCGTTCCTTCAACTTTGTTGTAGCTGAATCTAGCAAACTCCATGCAGTAAACATATCTAAACCACTTGTCTGTAGATTACTTGACAACGGGGTTGTAGTTTCAAATATATACAAGTAAGTAAATGCTGTCAATATGGTTTCAAACTTTAGAAGACTTTGAAGTAAAACATTTGCTTCATGTCTTGTTTTTGCACCAAACTTTTCTGAATCTTGTGTCATTGATAAGCATGTCAATAGATTTACGAAAGTACTGGCAGCAGCATCATCAAAACGTCCAAATATAGTTGTTGCTGCATTGGATTTTCCTGACCATCTGGTCTCACCAATTAGCTTTAATCGTTTCATTTTTTCTTGTCCTAGATGTTTTCCAACAACTTCTATCCATACAGCCATTCTCTTGTATGATGCTTTCACAAAGGTTGCTATATTCTGGAGCAAATTGAAAAAAGAAACTGCAGGCACACAACATTTTGTTGTTTCAGTTATCACCAAATTCAAGACATGGGCATAGGACCACATATGAACATGTTGATCAGCCACATCAGCAATTTTACTTTGTAAACCATTATACTGGCCATGGTAGCTTGCAGCACCATCTGTGCTATCAGGTAAACATTTTGGGGGGGGCGATTTTAAGATGCTGTAATGTTTCAATAGATCAAAAAGTCCCTGTCCTGTACCATCATTACTTGGCACAACTGAAGGTAGTCACTCACAGATAATACCTTTAAGCACATAACAAATAATAATGCTACTGATCACTGATGATGTGTTCAGGAGAATCTATTTTTGTATTTGTATCAATCACTGTGCTGGTGAAACCAGTGAAACCAGTGGCGACCAGGAATAGACTGGTTGACAACCAACAATAGGGTGGTGACGACTGGAGAGACAGTGGACAGCTCGGAAAGTCGGCAACCGGGGCGGGGCGGGTTGGCAGCCCAAACCGCATCCTCTGAGAGGAGGAGACCCAAATCACGCTACAGAAAAACACATGGAAAAATACCCCCAGGGGTGCCCGAAAGGGGGGGGGGGAGGATGAGCACCTCTGTTGGACGGATCAAAGGTTAACGATTAAAGGCAATGGACACCCGACTATGAGTATCAAATGCAGATGATTTGCAAGGTAAGGTTTGCAAGAACAGCCGAGGCCTGAAGATTCACCAGACCCGGATGAAGTGTTTGGAGGGACAGGGAGTGTCACAACGCACAGGTATTTTACCTGGTGAGACGCAGGAGGAGCCTGGCCCGGAATCACCCCATTGAGCCCGAAGCCTCCAAGTGGCGCAACTAGTCCCTCGGAACAGTTCTCTGGAGAAGGTTTGAGTCAGATGGCCTCAGGCCTGCAAGATAGCAGTCTGGCATCAGTTCGACGAGGACATCGACAAGGTGCTAGAAGCAACTGCGAAGGGGGACGTGGACCGAAGGCTGCGATCGATGACAACAATCATCATCAGCCTAGCAGTGGAAAGGTTTGGAGAAGTGGAGAAGAAGCCGTCCTGAACACCTTTCACCATGAACCAACGAGCAACGAAGATCCACAAGATCCGGCAGGAGCTGAAGTCCCTCAAGAAGCAGTATAAAGAGGCCAGCGAAGAGCAACGTCCCCCCCTTGGCTGAGCTGCGAACCATCCTGAGGAAGAAGCTGATGACCTTCGGTAGAGCTGAGTGGCACCGAAGATGCCGGAAGGAAAGAGCCAGGAAGCGAGGAGCATCCTTCATAGCCAACCCCTTCGGCTTCACCAAACAACTACTCAGGCAGAAGAGCAGTGGGAGTTTGGCTTGCTCTAAGGAGGAGATTGACAAGCACATCCAGACGACCTACAGTGACCCCGTCAGGCAGCAGGAGCTGGGCCAGTGCAACATCCTGATAAAACCACCTCCACCCATCAAGGAGTTTGATAGTAGAGAGCTACTCCTGAAAGAGGTCCAGGACGTTGTGAAGAGAGCAAGGACTGGCTCAGCCCCTGGCCCGAGCGGAGTCCCCTACAGGCTCTACAAGAACTGCCCCTTGTTACTGAAACTGCTGTAGAAGATCCTGAAAGTCATCTGGAGGAGGGAAAAAGTGGTGCAGCAGTGGCGATTCGCTGAAGGAGTCTGGATCCCAAAGGAGGAAGATTCCTAAAAGATCGATCAGTTCAGAATCATCTCCTTGCTAAGAGTTGAAGGCAAGATTTTCTTCAGCAACTTCCTCGCCAGCAATGGCTACATCGACAGCTCCATGCAATAGGGAGGCTTATCTGGAGTGCCGGGATGTCTAGAACACACGGGAGTGGTGTCCCAGCTCATCAGAGAAGCCAGGGAGAACATGGGTGACCTGACAGTGCTCTGGCTTGACCTGGCCAACGCCTATGGCTCCATCCCACACAAGCTGATCCAGACAGTCATGGCCAAGCATCATGTGCCGGGCCAAGTGGCAGATCTCATCCTGGACTATTACAACGTGTTCAGCATGAGAGTCTCATCAGGGTCAGTAACATCAGAGTGGCACAGACTGGAGGTTGGGATCATCACAGGCTGTACCATCTCCATGATCCTTGTTGCCTTGGCGATGAACATGATCGTCAAGTCTGCTGAGACAGAGTGCTGGGGCCCTCGGACCAAGTCAGGAATGCGCCAACCACCAATCAGAGCCTTCATGGACGACCTGACTGTCACCACTGAGTCAGTGCCAGGAAGCAGGTGGATCCTGCAGGGATTGGATGGGCAAGGATGAGGTTTAAGCCAGGAAAATCAAGGTCATGGTGCTGAAGAAGGGCAAAGTCACGGAAAGGTACCGCTTCAGCATCGAAGGGACACCAATCCCAACTGTCTCCGAAAGGCCAGTGAAGAGTCTTGGCAAGGTGTTTAACAGCAGCCTGAAGGATACAACATCTGTCCAGGCAACCTGTCAGGAGCTGGAGAGTTGGTTGAGAGCAGTGGACCGGTCAGGGCTTCCCAGCAAGTTCAAGGCATGGATTTTCCATCATGATATCCTGCCAAGGATACTCTGGCCACTGCTTGTCTACGAAGTCCCAATATCCATCGTAGAGAGATTGGAGAGGAAAGTCAGCAGCTTTCTCAGAAGGTGGCTGGGACTGCCCAGGAGCCTTAGCAGCATCGCCCTTTACGGAAATAACACCAAGCTCCAGCTGCCCCTGAAGCCCCTGGAGGAGGAGTTTAAGGTGACTCAGGCCAGAGAGGTGATGATGTACAGGGACTCCAGCAACCCCAAGGTGGCTCAAGCAGGGGTGGAGGTGAAAACTGGGAGGAAGTGGAGAGTCGGCGAAGCCGTACTGCAAGCAGAGTCCCGGATACGCCACAGAGTCCTGGTGGGAGCAGTGACTCGGGGAAGAGAAGGCCTGGGAATCTTCCCATCTCCCCAGTTTGACAAGGCCAAGGGGAAGGAGAGGCGTAGGCTGGTCCAGGAGGAAGTGAGGGCAGTGGTGGAGGAGGAGAGGTCTACCGGAGCAGTTGGATTGAGGCAGCAGGGAGCCTGGACAAGGTGGGAGCAGGCCATGGCCCGAAAAGTCACATGGACTGAGCTCTGGCAGGCTGAACCACAGCACATCAAGTTCCTGGTCCAGGCAGTGTATGATGTCCTGCCCAGCCCATCGAACCTCTTCATCTGGGGCAAAGCGGAATCTCCAGATTGCCCGCAATGCTCAGGCAAGGGGACATTGGAACACATCCTGAGCTGTTGCCCAAAGGATCTTGGGCAGGGCCGGTACACATGGCGTCACGACCGGGTTCTCAAACCCATTGCAGAAGCCATCAGCATGGGAATCAGCAACTGTAGACAAGAACGCCCCACCACCCAGATGATCACCTTCATGAAGGCCGGAGTGCAGCTGCCAAGAACCACAGCAGCCAGGAATCCATCAGGAATCCGTCAGGAATCCTGGCAACTGCGCACAACTGGCAGCTTTCCATAGACCTGGTGAAACAGCTGAAGTTGCCACAGCACATTGCCACGACCACCCTGAGGCCAGATATCCTCCTGGTCTTAGAGGCGAGCAAAAACATCGTCTTGTTGGACCTGACAGTGCCGTGGGAGGACCGTCTGGAGGAGGCTCACGAGAGGAAGATGGCCAAATATGAAGAACTGGTCATAGACTGCCGCAAGCAGGGCTGGAAGACAAGGTGTATGCCCATCGAGGTTTGCTGCAGAGGTTTTGCAGGGCAATCACTCTACAAAGCCTTGAGAGCACTGGGCATAAATGGAGTGGCAAGGAGAAGGGCAATCAAGAACACCACAGAGGCAGCGGAGAAGGCCTCGAGATGGCTCTGGATCAGGAGAGGAGGTCCATGTGGAGGAGCGAATGCCACCTGAACACAAGTCGTAGTCTGATCAACCGCGGCTGGGTCCCCTTGGTGAGGGTGTCTGATGTTGAAAGACCCTGAAACACCCAATGACCCCAGGTTACATCACTGATGATGTGTTCAGGAGCATCTATCGATGTATTTGTATCAATCGATGGATGAATTTTATCTTGTGTTGAATCAACCAATAGAATAATATTGTGCGTGAGAAACTTCATGACTAATTCTTTCTTGTATCATATTCTTCATAATTTTGATTAACATGTTTATAGTAGTTTTACTCAGGTATGTAACAAGTCCACCACGATCTTTACTTTGAGCCTTTCCTTGTTGCTCTAATCATTTGATTCTTTGTTTAGACTTGTTTTGCACTGCAGAAACGTGAGCTGCCATAATGGGGTCATATTTTTCCATCAACTGCACTGTAGCTAAAAAATTGCCTTGATTCTGAACCTCATTATCTAGAATGTAGGCCTTTTCATTTCTGTGACCTCGAAAAGGAAGTGCTTGCTTGCCTAACATCTTCATGATGTCTATAATCCTCATGACAATACTCTGCTTCAATACTTCTTCTTTCCTTTTAATTAGAGATGCTGCAAAAAAATTATCTAAGGTGCCATCATTAACCACATTGATAGATTGCAGCGCATTTCTGACATATATTGTTGTCGATTCATGTAAATGAGATAATTACTATGCATAACTAGTAATTTACATTTGAATTCTCATGTAGTTGAACTTAGAAACATAAAATATAGGAGCAGGAGGAGGCCATTCGGCCCTTCGAGCCAGCACCGCCATTCATTGTGATCATGGCTGATCGTCCCCTATCAATATCACGTGCCTGCTTTCTCCCCATATCCCTTGACTCCACAAGCCCCTGGAGCACTATCTAACTCTCTCTTAAATCCATCCAGTGATTTGGCCTCCACTGCCCTCTGTGGCAGGGAATTCCATAAATTCACAACCCTCTTGGTGAAAAAGTTTTTTCTCACCTCAGTCTTAAATGGCCTCCACTTTATTCTAAGACTGTGGCCCCTGGTTCTGGACTCGTCCAACATTGGGAACATTTTTCCTGCATCTAGCTTGTCCAGTCCTTTTATAATTTTACTTCGGAGTCACGTGAGTGACTTCGTGAAGAACCCCGCTTCCAGCGCATGCGTGTCATATCGCTACACGCATTGTCCGAGTCAACAGGAGGGGGAGGACGTCCCCCAGTAACGGGAGAGTACAAAAGGACCAGCAAAAGGCAGGTAAGGACTCTACATTTTTGCATTTATAGGAAAATGTATAGAGTTAAAAGGAAGCGGCCTGCAAAGAAGCTGCCCGACAAACGCGTGGAGAACACGGGTGAACGGCAAAAACAGGAGCCGCCGACTATGCATACCTCGGCAGAGGTACCAGCTGTGCCAGAAACCGTTCTGGCAACGCCTAAACTTATTGCCCGGGCGGGAGGAAAAGTTCGGCGAAAGACGCACCATCTGGAAGAGCCCGACTTTGTGCCGCAACGGGAGACCAGCCCATATCAACACACTACGGCTGAGGAGCGGGGGACGCAACTAACCCGCTATGAGTGGGTGCACACAGAGCAGCCACAAGACACAGCGGACCGGGAACACAGTCAGGAACGGTATGGTCAGCTCGATGAAGGAAGCCCGCAAGCCAGGACCCGTGAGTACTGGGGACGGGAGCAGCGGGGATATAGCAGCAAACAGCACATTGCTGAAAGCCTGCAATACTGACTTCAGAATTAAGGGACAGAAGTTTAGGGGTAATATGAGGGGGAACTTCTTTATGCAGAGAGTGGTGGCGGTGTGGAATGAGCTCCCAGTGGAAGTGGTGGAGGCAGGTTCATTGGTATCATTTAAAAATAAATTGGATAGGCATATGGATGAGAAGGGAATGGAGGGTTATGGTACGAGTGCAGGCAGGTGGGACTAAGGGGAACAAAATTTGTTCGGCATGGACTTGTAGGGCCGAGATGGCCTGTTTCCGTGCTGTAATTGTTATATGGTTATATGGTTATATGGTTATCTGGGGCAGCCTAAAATGCCTAGTGCAGCCCAGCACAGAGAGCGCTTAAAGGAGCTGCTCGAGGAGCTCATTCACAGTGGCAGTCCCGAGAAGGAGACTTGCCAGAGTGGGCAGGCAAGCCCCATAGGGGTACCCCGTGAGGGACCCCCACCAATCTCAGACTCCTCGGAGGAGAGTGGGCAGGACCCTGAGGGGCCAGAGCCCGACAATACAGAGGCCCATGATCCAAATACAGCAGGGACTCTGCTGGACATGGTGGCCACTTATTTCATGCCAAGTCAAACAGGGGGAAACTTGGATCCCAGGATAGCAGCAAGTATAAACTATATGTCTGGCCACAAGCTACAACAGGAAATATTCACCGAAACTCTGGCCAGACATCTGCCACCGGGAAACTGTGAGGCATTACAGGTGCCCACCGTGAACCAATCTATTTGGCAGCATATGGGGAGAAACATAAGAACTCAAGACCTCAAGATCCAGAGAACAGTTAAGGGGCTGACGGCAGGTATCACGGCCTACACCCGCACCTTGGACAAAACAGAGCTCACCAAAAATCATCAGGACGCACTAGCTCTGTTTTGCAATGTGCAATATGAATTAAACAATATGCGGAAGACTGCCATTCAGCCAACACTAGACCCCAGATATGCGCCTATCTGCAAACAAAAAACCACCAATACATCAACCCTTTTATTTGGGAAGGACTTGACCGCACAAGTCAGAAAACTTGATGACGAAGCAAAGACACTAGGGCTCATTAAAGCCAGTGCAAAGGCCTATTTTGGAGCTAGATATCAGCCACATACAAGACCTAAGAATGTGGCTCACACCAGTCGCACTTCCAAAAATCAACATTACCAACAGCAGCCTTTTTTAGAGTATGGCCAGGGCCGGCCACCCTGGAAGATGAGGAAGCCTCAACCTCACACACAACCCCGAAAGGATATCAAACCAGAACCCCCCTTTTTCAGGAAACCAAAGAAATAAGTCAACCACCAGTAACCATGGAGGTAGGTGGGTGTGGTTCTTCTGTAAAAAAGGGACCCACTATGGTGGGGGGGAGGTTGCAATACTACAGCTATGAATGGTGTAAAATCACTACAGACTCATATATTCTTAGCAGTATTCAAGGTTATCTGATAGAATTTACTTATCCCCAAAAACCCCCAGTTCAACATATACCAGAAAGGACTTTTGTCCTTGCAAAAGCTGAACAATCTAAGGCCCACATGGAGCTACAAAGATTGTCCTCAAAAGGGGTGATTGAGCATACTATTCATGAAAAATTAGAATTTGTATCAAACATCTTTATTAAAAATAAAAAAGATGGGGGTTGCAGGATTATCATTGACCTTTCTACATTGAACACATTTGTTCAATATGTTCACTTTAAAATGGATACCTTTATTACTGCTAAGGAATTAGTGTCAACTGGGTTCTATATGGCAAGCATTGATTTAAAAGATGCATATTATACAGTACCCATCAGCAGGGATCACAGACGGTATCTGAAATTTAACTGGATGGGGGAACTTTGGCAATATAGTGCCTTACCAAATGGGCTAACATCAGCCCCGAGATTATTTACTAAAATTCTGAAACCGGCTTTGGCTTTGTTACGTAAACAAAGCCATAGGGTGATGGCGTATTTAGATGACATCTTTATTGTTGGCACAACTTATGAATTGGCATATCAAACAGTGCTCGCCACAAAACAATTGTTTGAACAACTAGGTTTTGTCATCCATCCACTTAAGTGTAAATTGATACCAGCAACTAATATGGATTATTTAGGATTCACCATTAACACGGTCAATATGTTAATAACTTTACCAATAGATAAAGCCACAGCCCTACAGGAGGATTGCAGCGAGCTTCTTAACACCTTCAGACTCTCCATTAGACGGGTAGCCCGAATAATTGGGAAGATTGTGGCCACTTTTCCGGCCACACAATTTGGGCCATTACATTATCAAAATTTGCAAAGAGCCAAAATTAGAGCACTCAAATTTAACAAGGGTCATTTTGATAGACCTATGGAGCTGCCTACGGAAGCTATCATTGAACTACAGTGGTGGGTTCATAATATTAGGTATTGCTCCAACCCCATCATTATTGACAACCCGTCTATGGTATTACAGACAGATGCCAGCGCCATTGGTTGGGGAGCCACTAACTCTGTTTCCAGTTGTGGAGGTAGATGGAAGGAAGAAGAGGCAGTATTACTTAACTCACGTGGCATTAATTACCTAGAAATGTTAGGGGCTTTTTATGGCCTTAAGTCATATTGCTCAGCTATTAACCACCAGCATGTACAATTACAAATTGATAATACCACCACAGTGGCATATATCAATCACATGGGTGGAAACATTTCGACATCTTGTGATAAATTGGCAAATTTAATTTGGCAATGGTGTATCCAAAGAAACATATGGATATCGGCTACTTACCTTCCAGGTAAGCTAATTTTAGTGGCAGACACCAGGTCACGCAAATTTAACGAAAACACGGAATGGATGTTAAATAAAAATATATTTGCAGAAATTACAGCAAAATATGGCAGACCAGATATTGATTTGTTTGCATCTAGGTTGAATCACCAATTACCAAGGTATGTGTCCTGGGAACCAGACCCTGGGGCAGAAGCTACAGGTGTTTTCTCTTTGCATTGGGGGAATTGTCTCTTTTATGCATTTCCCCCGTTCTGCCTCATCAATCGGGTACTAAGGAAAATTCAACAAGATTCGGCATCTGGGATTCTCATAGTACCCGATTGGCCTACTCAACCGTGGTATTCAGTCATACACGGGATGGTATTAGAACCATGTTCCCTTATTGGACATAGCCCAAATTTATTAATTCATCCAGTAACTGGGGGTAGCCATCCATGCCATAAGACTATGGATCTGTTGATTTGTAGAGTCTAAAAGACCCACTACACGGCATGGGGCTCTCAGACAGGACGATGAATCTCATCTCATCTGCTCAAAGACTGTCAACAAGGAAGCAGTACCTTGGACACATAAAGAAATGGGGCTTATACTGCTTGCACAACAACCTGGACCAGAGGGCCAACAACATTCCGGCTGTCTTGGAATTCTTAACGAGCCTCCATCATGATAACCGATTGGGCTACAGTGCCATCAATAGTGCAAGAAGTGCACTTTCCAATTATCTGGCACAAGGATTGGAGCGGAACACGGTGGGAACGCACCCCCTGGTAATAAAACTTATGAGGGGCATATTTAATGCAAATCCTCCTAAAACCAGGTACTCCGAAATCTGGGATGTGGGTGTCGTTCTAAACATGCTGAGGAGCTGGTCGCCCATGACAGCATTGTCACTCCAGAAACTGACCATGAAGATGGTTATGCTTATGGCACTAGTTACCGCTCAAAGAGTCCAGTCATTAAGCAAACTGAGACTGGACTCCCTGATCACCTCACCCGAGAAACTGGTGTTTATCATACAGGAACTAATCAAACAAAACAGACCAGGTTCATCGGGTCAAGTGATCGTATTCATGGCGTATCCATATGACGAACAACTGTGTATAGTAAGGCACATCCGATTATACATCAAAAATACTAAGAGTATACGAGGTCAGGAAATGGCCTTGTTAATCAGTTACAAGAAACCGCACAAAAGGGTCACGACCCAAACTATTTCAAGGTGGCTCAAATATGTCCTAAAGATGGCAGGAATAGATACTGATGTTTTTAAATCTCATTCCACCAGGGCTGCAGCAACATCCGCAGCGAAAATGCTGGAGGTGCCCACGGACCAGATCCTCAGAATGGCAGGATGGTCATCCGAGAGGACATTCCAAAGGTTTTATAATAAACCAGTTTTGGAGCCATAATCATCATCATTTTCAGAAACCATTTTACTTTCAACCATATAATTTGCCCTAAAGAATACAGGGCTATGATTTCAATTAATAAATTTAATTTTGTTTTTTACCACACAAGTCTTTGTATAAGTGTGTTTTAAACTTACTAATGATGCTCTCTCCCAATACCCAAGGCAGTTGTGAAGCATGGACTGGTTCCACGGCATGAGGTCACAGAGCTTTGAAATCTTCACGAAGTCACTCACGTGACTCCGAAGTAAAATAGTAAGATTAAACGAGAACTTACCAGTTTGAAGTTTGATCTGTATTTTATGAGGAGGAACGTTGAGGGAATACGTGCCCTCCGCTCCCACCCTCTTATGATCATAGCACAAACTGGTATATCTTTGATAATCTTACTATCTTAGGTCATTATAGTTTTTCTGTGACCTCACACCGCTGCTTTGAAGAATGACACGCATGCGCTGGAAGCGGGGTTCTTCACGTATTCCCTCAACGTTCCTCCTCATAAAATACAGATCAAACTTCAAACTGGTAAGTTCTCGTTTAATCTTACTATTTTATATGTTTCTATAAGATATCCCCTCATCCTTCTAAACTCCAGTGAATACAAGCCTAGTCTTTTCAATCCTTCCTCATATGATAGTCCCGCCATCCCAGGGATCAATCTCATGAACCTATGCTGCACTGCCTCAATCACAAGGATGTCCCTCAAATTAGGAAACCAAAACTGTATACAATACTCCAGATGTGGTCTCACCAGAGCCCTATACATCTGCAGAAGAACCTCTCTACTCCTATACTGAAATCCTCTTGTAATGAAGGCCAACATTCCATTAGCTTTCTTCACTGCCTGCTGTACCTGCGCGCCAACCTTCAGTGACCGGTGTACAAGGACACCCAGGTCTCGCTGCACCTCCCCCTTACTTAACCCCATTGAGATAATAATCTTCCCCCTTGGTTTTGCAGCCAAAGTGGATAACCTCACATTTATCTATATTATACTGCATCTGCCACGCATCTGCCCACTCACTCAACATGTCCAGGTCACCCTGTAACCTCCTAACATCCTCTTCACTGTTCACACTGCCACCCAGCTTTGTGTCATCCGCAAACTTGCTAGTGTTGCTCCTAATTCCCTCTTCCAAATCATTAATATATATGGTAAACAGTTGCGGCCCCAACATCGAGCCTTGCGGCACTCCACTCGCCACTGCCTGCCATTCTGAAAAGGACCCATTCACTCCTACTCTTTGCTTCTGGTCTGCCAAACAATTTTCTATCCATGTCAACACCCTACCCCCAATACCATGTGCTCTAATTTTAGTCACCAGTCTCCTGAGCGGGACCTTATCAAAGGCTTTCTGAAAGTCTAGATACACTACATCCACTGACACCCCTTCATCCATTTTACTTGACACATCCTCAGAAAATTCCAGAAGATTAGTCAAGCATGATTTCCCTTTCATAAATCCATGTTGACTTGGACTAATCCTTTTACTGCTATCCAAATGCCCCATTATTACCTCTTTTTTAAATAATTGACTCCAGCATCTTTCCCACCACCGACGTCAGGCTAACTGGTCTGTAATTCCCCGTTTTCTCTCTCGCTCCTTTCTTGAAAAGTAGGATAACATTAGCTATCCTCCAATCCACAGGGACTGATCCTGAATCTATTGAACATTCGAAAATGATCACCAATGCGTCCACTATTTCTAGAGCCACCCCCCTGAGGACCCTGGGATGCAAACTCTCAGGCCCAGGGGATTTATCATCCTTCAGTCCCATTAGCCTACCCGATACTGTTCCTCGCCTAATGAAAATTTATTTCAGTTCCTCTACCCCCTTAGATCCTCTGTCCTCCAGTACTTCTGGGAGATGGAACTTGGATATTGTTTACCGATACTTTTTTTACGAAACTCGAAAAAATATATAAAAGGATGGTAAAGGCCATGTCTAGCTGCCTGGTGAATGATGCAACAAGAAATTATATGCAACAATGATCTTTTATTGAAAACTTAACATTTCCCTTCACTAGGTTAGCCTACATTATAATTCTTATACAAAAACTGAAAATTTCAAAATAATGTTCTTCAATAACCATATTGGCCTCGGCATCGGTGGCATTGCTTTTTACATTCTTCAAAAGCCTGATCATTTCTGGATAGGTATGTAACTCTAATTGATCAGCAATTTTCTCAATGACTGCAAACCCTTCTTTTGAATGTAATAACTCGCGTAACTTTCTCTTTTGAGGCTATTTCTATGCTCGGTTTTGATTAACTTCAGACTTTCAATCGCAGCATTTACAAATGGTAGGAAAACATACACCCAACAACTTTACGAAGATTTCCAATGTAGATACGTTTCATATGCCACATTAAACATATTATGAATATTGATGATTGCAAGAATAACTTGAAGGAACGCCAGTTCAACCCCTACTTGATTAAAAAATATAAAATAACTTACTTACACTTCAATAGGCTATGTTCATTAGTCAATACTACTGTGGCCTATGCAGCTTCAGAAGAGGAGACAATCCACTTGTCCAGAGCTCACACCAGCAAGCAACTGTGACAACTGTTGAAACTTAGAGGTTTGGTCTGACTATAGTCAGACATAAATAATGGTCCCACGACCAAAGTGAACATGTCCAGTTTGATACCAGTGTAGTGTTACAAGTCGCAACCCTTTGAGTTTACCGTTCATGGCTTATCACTTCAATATCTTTGACCTCATGATTCACGGTCAAAGGTACCACTTCTCCTTTTCGGTGACCTCACGACGCTATGTACGGCTTGATATCCTTTCAAGTTGCCGACCATCTCAAACCACGAACTGTAACTTTATCTTTAAATTCACACACTCTTGCTGCAAACATCGAATTTCCTTAATTATGCCCGACCCGAGCCCCCCTATTCCACATCCTTCCACTATCTCTCCTGCTTTGTTCCTTTTCATGCACTGCTTATTTGTGTCCTGTTCTCTTTTTTTTCTTATTCCTTTTGATTACAAAAACAGTTGTCTGTGTTTGTTTCTTTGTAGCAATTTTATTTGATATATGGGGCCCACTTTATCAGGGGCCCACTTGACATCGGGCAAGCTGACACCCTGGCCAATCCGCCACTGTTCGTGTGTATCGAATGGTGTTACTGTGCAGGGATCGCTGGTTGGCACGGACTTGATGGGCCGAAGGACCTGTTTCCGCGCTGTATCTCTACACTAAACATAGAACTAGTGTGTGAACTGATGATCGATGGTCGGCGAGGACTGGGTGGGCCGAAGGGCTTGTTTCCACGCTGTATCTCTAAATTTAACGCGATCTAAAATGTGTGGGGATTATTTTTTACCCAGAGTGTGGTGGTGCCTAGGGTTGATGGACGACCCAGCAGTGATGGTGGTGTTTTGGTCGCCTTTAAATAGGCACATGCAGAGAATTCCAGATTATGGACAGGCAAAGAAGATTAATTTGGCATTATGTTCGGCATGGACATTTTAGGTCGAAGGGGCTGTTCCTGTACTGTTCTCTGTTCTTGGTTCTGACCCTCTGCTAATTCGTTATAGAACTTTGCCTAGTTAGATGAGCAAACTTGCCTTGCACAATTCCAGACATTCTTGAATCAGTAATTCAGCATGTCAGGCAACATCTCTGGAGAGAAGGTATGGGTGATGTTTCGGGAGGAGACCCAGAGACCCTTCTATCCAGAGATGCTGCCTGTCCAAACCAGTATCTGCAGTTCTTTCCTAAACAATTCTTGAATCAGTGCAGTCTTATCCAAATCAGCAACCTAACCATGGCACTGTGGAACAGGAAGCTGGCACACCCGTTAGATTAAATACCTCCAATTTGACAGAGAGGGGTGTAGGGGCTGGTGGGGAGAGGGTTGTAGAGACCAGAAATAGGGTCACAGCTAGAATAGGTTTGCAGAGATAGTGAGGGACTCTTCCCACAGTACAGCACTCCCTCCAATAAGTCAAAGTCATGTCCCATCTGGGGTTAAATGGGTTAGCTTGCTTGCAGTGTAGCTGCTTGCAGTGTAGCTTCCTTGCAGTGTAGCTTCCTTACAGTGTAGCTTCCTTGCAGTGTAGCTTCCTTGCAGTGTAGCTTCCTTACAGTGTAGCTTCCTTGCAGTGTAGCTTGCAGTGTAGCTTCCTTGCAGTGTAGCTTCCTTACAGTGTAGCTTCCTTGCAGTGTAGCTTCCTTGCAGTGTAGCTTGCAGTGTAGCTTGCTTGCAGTGTAGCTTCCTTGCAGTGTAGCTTCCTTGCAGTGTAGCTTGCTTGCAGTGTAGCTTCCTTGCAGTGTAGCTTCCTTGCAGTGTAGCTTCCTTGCAGTGCTGCTTACAGTGTAGCTTCCTTGCAGTGTAGCTTCCTTGCAGTGTAGCTTCCTTGCAGTGCTGCTCGCAGTGTAGCTTCCTTGCAGTGTAGCTTCCTTGCAGTGTAGCTGCTTACAGTGTAGCTTCCTTGCAGTGCTGCTCGCAGTGTAGCTTCCTTGCAGTGTAGCTGCTTGCAGTGTAGCTTCCTTGCAGTGCTGCTTGCAGTGTAGCTTCCTTGCAGTGCTGCTTGCAGTGTAGCTTCCTCGCAGTGTAGCTGCTTGCAGTGTAGCTTGCTTGAAGTGTAGCTGCTGCTGCTGGAGCCGACGATGGCAGCCACGGTGTACTGCTCCTTACTGTTTTGTATGTGTTTGTTCGTTTGTGTCATCTGTGAAAACCCTACAAAGATTACTTTCATGAGAGATGTATTCATAAATATCGGACATACGGTACCTCCAAATACCGTTCCGGATTTCTCTCACTCACTGGATTATTTGGACATACTTGTCGGCGGGGCTGTGGCTGCGTTTAAGGTCTTGAGATGGAGGAGGACCCGTGGGAAATGCTCTGGAGCACTCACCCGACACTGGCGACGAGGATCACACACACCACTCCCGAGCATATTCCTGGCAAACGTACGTTCTCTCAAGAACAATGTGCACGAACTGCAACTCCAGCATCGGACAAACAAGGACTTCTCTCGAGCTTCTGCCCTGTGTTTCACCGAGATCTGGCTTTGTATCATCACACTGTATCATCATATGTCAGCTTTTACGAGAACAGTTGCATTCCAACTAACAGCCGGACATGGTTCAACAGCAACACGCCCTGGTTCACTGCAGAACTCAGACAGCTCCGGCGGTCTAAAGAGGAGGCCTACAGGAGCGGGGATGCAGACCTCTACAGGCAGGCCAAGTACAAGCTGAGAAGAGGAATCGGAGCTGCCAAGGAAAGGTACTCTGAGAAGTTGAGGAGCAAGTTCTCAGCTAGTGACTCTTCTTCAGTTTGGAAGGGCTTGCAAGAAATTACAAGCTATAAGAGGATAGTCCCCCGCTCTTTGCACAATCGTCAGCTGATCAACGACCTGAATGAGTTTTACTGCAGGTTTGAAAATCAGAAATGTAACCCTGGTACCCCCTCCCCAACTAACACAGTCAGACCCCATTCAGCAAAGAATCGACCCTGCACCCTCTCCTTCCCATTCACCACTTCACACCTACTTAAGGCAAGTGCAGTATGAAAAGACTGGACCATTTCCCACCCCAACCAACACTTCACACCCACTCACAGCCTGACCTCAGTCTGCAAAGACTGGGCCCTTCTGCACCTACAACAAAGGTCTATTGTCCTTGTACCCAAATAGGCACGGATTACTTGTCTTAATGACTACAGGCCTGTCACACTGACCTCTTTAGTCACGAAGACACTTGAAAGGCTTGTGCTGGTCAATTTGAAAAATATCACGACCCTGTGCAGTTTGCAAATCGGGCCAGTAGATCTGTGGATGATGCAGTCAACCTGGGCCTGTACTTCATCCTACAGCTCCTAGACCGCCAGGGGACCTATGCGAGGATCCTATTTGTTGATATTAGCTCAGCATACAACACCATTGTGCCAGTGTTATTACACTTCAAATTCTCCTTGTTGACTGTGCGTGAACCCCTGTGCGTGGATCACCAGCTTCCTGACAGACAGGAAGCAGCTTGTGAGGCTGGGAAAGCACATCTCGGACCCGCAAACCCTCAGCATAGGAGCACCGCAAAGCGCTCTCCTCTCCTCTACTCTCTCTACACCAACGACTGCACCTCCACAGACAACTCTGTCAAGCGTCTCAAGTTTGCGTATGACACAACCCTGATTGGACTGATTCAGGATGGGGAGGAATCTGCCTGCAGACAGGAAGTGTCACAGCTGGCGTCCTGGTGTCATCGCAACAACCTGGAGCTCAATGCTCTTAAGACAGTGGAATTGATTGTAGATTTAAGGAGAGCTCCCCCTCCCCTCACCCCACTCACCATCAACAACACCACAGTCACATCTGTGGAGTCTTTTAAGTTCCTTGGAACCATCATCTCCAAGGACCTTAAATGGGTGGGCTACCATCAACCCCACAGTCAAAAAGGTACAACAGATGATGTACTTTCTACGGCAGCTGAGGAAGCACAACCTGCCACAGGCAATGATGGTCCAATTCTACATGACCATCGTAGAGTTTGTTCTCACCTTCTCCATCTTGGTCTGCCACCAAGCATGACACCTGGAGGCTGCAGCGAATCGTCCGATCAGCTGAGAAGGTTATTGGCTGCAACCTTCCCTACATTGATGAACTGTACACTGCAAGGGCATGATCATTTCTGACCCCTCTCAACCTGGCCACATACTCTTTGAATCACTTCCCTCTGGAAGGCGACTGCGGACTGTCAAAGCTGACACAGCAAGACATAAAAACTGTTTTTATCCACGAATAGTTCAAGAGTCAAGAGTCAATTTAATTGTCATTTGGACCCCTTGAGGTCCAAACGAAATGCTGTTTCTGCAGCCATACATTACAAACAAATAGACCCCAGACACGACATAATTTACATTTTACATAATCATCCATCACATTGCTGTGATGGAAGGCCAAAAAAAACGTATCTCTCCACTGCACTCTCCCCCCCCCCCCCCCCCCCGATGTCAGAGTCAAAGTCAAAGCCCCCGGCTGGCGATGGCTATTGTCCCGCGGCCATTAAAGCCACGCCGGGTGGTGCAAGATCGCACACCGGGTTCTTGATGTTGGAGCCCCCGGCGGGCACTCGCAGAGTCCCGCGGCCATTCCAAGCCGCGCGGGGCGGTGATGTTAGGCCCCGCTCCAGGAGCTCTTCGACCCCGCAACTCGGGCGGGAGAAGTCGCTGTTGCGGGAGCCCTGAAAAGTGGTCCCCCTCCAGGGACCCGCGGGCTCCTGGTGCCGCCGTCCGCAGACCTCCGAATCTCCGGAGGTCGGGCCGCAGCAGCAGCAGCGCTCAACCACCGCTCCACCCGCTCCGGACTCGGCCAGATCCATGACGGTGACGGTGAGTCGTCGGCACCAGAGCCCCTGGTCTTCTCCTGTTGGAGGCCGCTCCTCATTACAGCCCCAACGACAACGAAGACCCGACAAGAAAAGGTTCTGGTCTCCCGTGCAGGGAGAGATTTAAAAAGTTGTCCCCTCCCTCCCACCCCCCCACACACACACCCCAACAAAAAATAACAAAAACTACATAGACAAAAAATAATAAAAACGCGGACCGGCTGCAGAGGCCGCTGCTGACGAGAGTCGCGCCGCCTACCGGTTGCTCTACTCAACAGCCACAAATCTGTAGCCTCCCTTTGATCTGGTATTTGGTTGGTCTTGACCCGAAGTGTCATCCATTTCTTCTATCCAGAGTCTAGAGATATGGAAGGGTAAGGTGTGAAAACCCATTCCTTCTCTCCAGAGATGCTGCCTGTCCCGTTGAGTTAAGCCAGCATTTTGTGTCTAACTTCAGTTTAAACCAGCATCTGCAGTTCCATCCTACACATGATTACAATTGTTCCATTTACAGTGTACAGATAGGGGAATAGCGTTTAGTGCAAGGTAAAACCAGCAAAGTCTGATCAAGGATAGTCCGAGGGTCATCAAAAAGGTAGACAATAGTTTAGCGTTGCTCTCTGGTTGTAGTTGGATGATTCAGTTGCCTGATAACAGCTGGGAAGAAATTGTCCCCGAATCTGAGAATCAGAGAGAAGGTGATGTTTTGGGTCGAGACCGTTCTTCAGACTGAGAGTCAGGGGAGAGAGAGAGACACAGAGATAAGGAAGTGAAAGGTGTGAAAACAAGGCAAAGAGAATGAGGTTGGATGAAAATGTAGAATAGATCATTGTTAGCTAGGAGAAGGTGACAACGAAGCAAACAGAGATAAGATTTAATCAAGGGGATGGTCAGACTCAAAGATCCTATAGCAGAGCAAGATAGGCTACTCCTGCTAAATGCAATGGACTGACGTGTAGTATGCTATGGAGGGGATCATGGGCATTTTTCCACGCCCATTTTAGCAACCTGAGCCTACCTAACCCGACCCGACTCGCACTGGAATCAATGTTGCGGGGCAACAGTTTGTGTGGATTAGATTCATAAATCTGTCAGTTCAAACTTCTTATCAAGAATAAAATTTGATTCTGGTAATTGTCTTTTTTAATATTTTTTAAATCATTTCTTTTTAAATGGCTCACAAGCAGTGTTTGAGTTGATTTTGTAGTAACCGGAACCGACCCGACTCGCAGGGTGATTGACAGGGGGGGAAGTTTTTGTGCGTGATTATAGGGTTAGATTCATAATTCTGTTGATCCTTGTTAAAGAATAAAATGTTTATAAACACACATACATGAAAATTATATAAATGTATATAACACACACAATTATATTTCTTCTAATCCAATAATGAACTTTATTTCAGACTAGACAAGGGACATTAAATAAGAAACATTGTAAATAAGAAACATTGTAAACCTCCCTGCAACCTCACACACACTAGGCCTTATCCCCCCGGCACTCTCTCGCTTGCCCCCTTACTACAATGTCTCCCCCCCCCCCTCCTATGCTCCTCTCCTCGCTGCCCCGGACCCCACACTCTCTCTCCCCGCTGCCCCGGACCCCGCACTCCTTATCCCCGCTGCCCCGGGTCGCGCACTCCTTCTCCTCGCTGTGGATCCAATCTTTGGCCGGAAGCAAGAAGGCAGGAGCAAGATGGCGGAACAAGATGGCGGGGGCAGGTTGCTAAAATGAGGCATAAAATCGTCCATGAATCCGCCCATGAACGTACTTCACGTTTGCGTGAGAGTAACCCATCTTGCTCTGCTATAGGATCTTTGGCGCTGGGTGAGGTCGGGGAGGGAGGCAGTGAGGGACGGGGAATGGGAGGAGGGAAAGAGGGAGGGAGGAGCGAGAGGGTTGGAGAGAGGGAGGGTGGAGTGGAAAGGGAGGGGGTGGGGGGACGGGCGGGGTTTGCATATAACCATATAACCATATAACAATTACAGCACGGAAACAGGCCATCTCGGCCCTACAAGTCCGTGCCGAACAACTTTTTTTCCCTTAGTCCCACCTGCCTGCACTCATACCATAACCCTCCATTCCCTTCTCATCCATATTCCTATCCAATTTATTTTTAAATTATACCAATGAACCTGCCTCCACCACTTCCACTGGAAGCTCATTCCACACCGCTACCACTCTCTGAGTAAAGAAGTTCCCCCTCATATTACCCCTAAACTTCTGTCCCTTAATTCTGAAGTCATGTCATTCTGAAATATGTTTTATTAATTTGTTCTATATCTCTCTACATCGCCGTCTATATGTCTCATTTCATTTTATCCCGACTCTCAGTCTGAAGAAGGGTCAGGGTTATGCTGCCTGACCCGCTGAGTTACCCCAGACACGGCACAAAATTCTGGAGGAACCCAGCGAGTCAGGCAGCATAATTGGAGAGAAGGACTGGGTGACATTTCGGGTCGAGACTGAGAGTCGGGGTAAAATGAAACGGACAAACAGACGATGATGTGTAGATATAGAAAAATAGTAAAAAATATGCAAACAAAGTGTCCATGATATGGGAAACAGGCCAATGTTGGCTGTGATCTCGGCTACATGGTTTATCCAGCGTTTATCCCAACCTTCGATTTTTCCAGCATCTGTTGTTCTTTCTTAAACAAAGTATAATTTCGTGTTAGTTAGAGTCCATTCTTCATTGCGACCATTTTATTGATAGTTTCCCATTTGTACAGAGAGTGAGAGGCGGAGACCTGGCGTGGCCGACGGGATCACAGACCTACTTGATGCCATGAGTACCTACGACCAGCACCACGACCTGCCTCGAACTACATACGACGTCTTGAATTAGGTCGTGAAAATGGGACAGGGGAGGATATTCAGCATGTCCTGGAGAGAGGGGGAGGGTGAGCAAATGAGATAGAGAGGTCACGGATTCCTAAACCCCGCGGCGCTGACTGCATTTTACAATCAGAGAAACGGGCAATTTCACCACTTCTTTGAACTCCTGTCTGAACTTACTCTGGGTGACCGCGTAAAGAGCTGTGTTTGTGCAGCAACTCAGGATCTGCAGCATGTAGCCTAGTTCGCCGATGGCAAATTCTGGATAGTCCCAGCTGGGAATTAACCCAGCCAGTCTGAACCACACAACATATATCGCATTGACCACCCACAACACGATGAAATTCCCCGAGATAACCAGCAGTAAAATGAGGGATTTCCTGCGGCTCTCCATCTCCGGGTCTCTGCCACTCTCCCCACTGCTGGGACCCCGGAGTCTCCTGCGGGCTCTGCTCCCCACTAACACGTATCTGATGGTCGAAGTGTTGAACACAACAATGAGGACAAATGGGATCACGGGGGTGATGAGATACTGAAGAAACTCCCCGATTCCCCAGATCAGAGAGAATCGAGCACCGAATCTTGCCAAACAAAACTAGGGGGAATTAGATAGCATGTAGCTACCGGTCAACATAAAATACCAGAACGTGTTCTTTAAACAGCTCAGCACGGTCACTGTCCTCAGAACCACAGCCGCCGTTCTCTCGGTGCAATAATTTGTTTTCAGCTTCCGGCAACAAATGGCCACAAATCGATCAAAGGTGAAGGTGACGGTGAACCAGACAGAACAGTCCGTGACAGCGTAAAGCAAGAAGGCGTGGATATTACACACTCGGACAGGAACCAGGAACCAAAATGCTTGCCAGTAAGCAATTGGAATCTGCCTCAGTATCAGTTCGACAATAATGACCAGTAGATCGGCTGTTGCCATGGCGATCAGGTAGCGAGTGACACCTGTGAAGAGACTGCACTTTCCCCGGGACAGGACCACAATCGTCAGCGCGTTCACTGTGAGGAGGGAAGCAAACAGAGACATGACAGCGGACAAAGCAAACTCTGCAGATTCATCGAGGGGCAAATCAAATGCACAATCCTGTTCTGGATTGTAGAAAATTGTCTAACGAGGCTGTCTACTAGTAACTACTCAAGGAAATAAATTACTGATGGTAAAATAACTGCATGTGCTCGACGACTAAACAGATGAGAAGCAGCAGTTACGACGGTTTGGATAAAGAATCTGACGGGTTTCTGACCATTGCTCACTTCACCATGGAGTTTAGCTCATTGGCTCACTGTGAATCTGGTTCAGTGTGGGCTGGAGAACAAACACTCGTCCTGCTCTTGACGCAGGGACGTTGCGTTTGTGTGGATCAGTTAGCCCAGAGTTCTCCCTCTATTCATTGCCCAATGCACCAGTGTCTGTCTGTTGGGGGCAGTACTGGTTCCGACACGGAGCATAACGCAGGCACTAGTTTAGCCCAATAACGCATAACGATATTGCGTTAAACTATGCCAGATTCCAGCAGGATCCGGTCCAGTTGCACCTGTAAGGATGAAGGAACCAAAGTAACACGTGTCAATATCTCAAGATTGCATTGACCCTGTAAAAACCCGTAAAACCTGTAAACATCAAATAAAATGAATTTTGCACTTTGCCCTGGTCAGTTTCAACAGCTGGACATAGATCGCCGAGCGCACGGCAGCAGTGGTTCACAGCAGGAGAGTAAATTACAAGCATTGGAATGCCGTTAACGATTGTTTACCGCGTTAATAACATGAGCTGTGGACATTGTAGCAATGTAGAAATAACCGGCACAAATTGTAAGCAACGCGGTGATAAACAGCGTGAAACCTCTGATCCACACGATCGAAGATTGCTTAAAGGGACACGTCATGAATTGTGCGAGCTACAGACATTTATACCGGATCCCATCACTGCCGCTTCTCACCTGTTGATGAACGGGATTTTGAACGGGGACTTACCTGGAGAAGCAACAAGGGCGAGGATGGGATAAAAGACAGGCTGAATAGTTATGAGTAGACTGTAGATCCGATGATTTAAGCTGTAGAAGAATTAAAAATATGGTCGACCAAATAGAAGACTCCCTTCTCCATCGCGGTAACATCCGTGTCTACCGTTTTCAGAGACCGATCCATGTGTGTAACACCGCACTCACTGTTCCTCGATGGCACTCGGTGACATTCACTTCACTCTCTAATGTTCCCGGATTCCTAAACATCCATCTAACATCCCACTTTATTGTACACAGATTCCCAATGGTTTCCTCCCTCTGTGGATGGAGCTGCTGCTCTGTGTCGGTGACGGACGGGATGCTCTCACTAACACTCTCATATCCCATCAACAGGAATCCTTTTTATTTGAACTGGGAAACCTCCAGTGACACAACGGGCTCCGTGCGGACTGACGTTAATTACACTCACCGAACTATTGTTAACTCTTTTGTGTCCGGGCACAAAGTGCCTCACGGAAAGTGTAGCAGTCATCATGGATGATGATATCTGTTATTTATGTTCTGTCGAGTGGACAGTTAGTGCCGGGGAACAATCTGCGGGGCTGATAGAATCCGCACCATCTCTCCACAATCCCAATAATCGTGAGCAGTCGCCTGTAATCGCAATGTTCAGATTACTCGCTTCCATGGACGAGTGCATTTCGGGAATCTTGATTCATTTAATCTGACATCTTGACATGGAGGACATGCATTGGAAATTAAACGAACGGACAGGCACCATTCATTATATTTAAATAATGGATTTGGGGCCCAGCCAACCATTCAGTAATAAAGGCACCCATCAGATCACTTTTAAATTATTTCCCCCTTACCCTAAACCGATGTCCTGTTGTAGATGATGTTCCGACCATGAATACAAAATTCGATCTCTGTTCTCCGTCCTTGTATCCTGATACATTTCTTTCAGGTGACATCTCAACGTCCATGCCTGTAGGGAAGATGCCACGTACTCCAATCTCAAGAGCCAAGAGTGTTTAATTGTCATATGTACAGAGAACTCAACAATCTTGGTTCTTGGTTTATTGGTCCTCCAAAATATTCCAAATGGAATTTAAACTGGAGGTGGTGAAGGGAGGGCTTAAGCCAGAAAGGGTTATTGGGAAGAAAGTGTTACTTTAAATTTAGTTGCATCTGGTTGGGTAACGATAGTAGGGTGGAGATTATTCCATGCTTTAATTGTGCGGGGAAGAACAAATTGCTGTACACATCTGTCTTTGTAGCTGGAATCACAAATTGCATCTGCTCCTAATTGGTTTGGTTTTGATGTAGGTCTTGAAATCTATGTCGAGCTGACCATTTTGTAAAAACAGGTCAAACGATGAGCTTCACGTCTGTCTTGTAGAGGGTTCCACCCCAGAGAATTCAGAAGTTTGGTGACAGTCGCTTCTCTCTCATAGTAACAAATCGACCTGCCTGTCTTTGGGCACGTTCGATGGATGAAATGTTTTTATTTGTGTATGGGTCCCATGCTGCAACTGTGTAGTCCAAATGAGGTCTAACGAGGGTGATGTACAGCTTCTCCTTGACAGAAGTTGAACAATGATGAAAGTCGCGCCTCAGAAAGACATGATGAGTCCAAGTATATTGTAAGATGTTTCGCCTGGATTCCTCTTTCTGGT
>JAWMAR010000368.1:2153381-2306564 GCA_036785375.1 Leucoraja ocellata | reverse complement strand
GGGTCGGATCGTCAAACCTCCGGATCGCTACGGTGACTTTGCTTAGTTTTGCAGGTCCTGTATAATCAACCTGCCGTTCTTGTAACTGTTTAAATTGTATGGGAAAGGATGTAGATGGTTTATGCATGCAACCTATAAAGTAGCTACCTCATCACCATTAACACGCCCTCTCATATCAGTATAACTGTGATCTCCTCCCTTCTCCTCCTCCCATTTTGTCCTGGTACGCCTGAAGGCTGGGTGCATCCAGTACTGGGACGTGTGTCCCATGTGCTATATTAAAGACTCTAGTAAAGGTTACAGTGTGTCAGACTAAACTCCTTTACAAATACCTTCCGTAAAATATCAGTGTCTATTAATTGCACGTATATTCTCTTTTATTCTATTCCACAAACATCAAAAATATTTCAACTACATAGATTTAAATTTATTAGAACTGAAATTTAGGAGGCTCTGTGGCCCCCTTCATTGAACCTGTGGCCCCCTAAATCCCAAACATTTTCTGTGACCCCCCTGAAATTTGCCATGATGGCCCCAGGTTGGGAATCACTGAGCTAAAGGGCCTGTTTCCCCGCTGTATCTCTTTAAAAAAACCTTTGTTTCTTTAGAACACAGACTGTTCCGCGGGTAACTCTTAACATTGACAATAATTGCTTCTATCAAATGATAGTCTGTTAAACACAGTCTTTACCTGCAGTTACAAAATGGATTCGTAGCTACTAAATGAAGACCTTTATTTTTTGACAATCCTGTGGGAATTTTGCTAATGCTATTCTGAAGCTCTTGCTCTTGTAGCACCATGTTCTATAACACGTTTCATAGCAAGCAGCTCTCTGTGTGGCATTGGTGAGTAATAATAATAATGAAATGCAGCCATTGGAAATCTGACAAAGGGTGGCACGGTGGCGCAGCGGTAGAGTTGCTGCCTCACAGCGCCAGAGACCCGGGTTCGATCCTGACTACACGTGTACGGAGTTTGTACGTTCTCCCCGTGACCTGCGTGGATTTCCTCCGGGATCTTCGGTTTCCTTCCATACTCTAAAGACGGGCTGGTTTGGAGGTTAATTGGCTTGCTGTAAATGTAAATTGTCCCTGGTGTGTGTAGCGTGCGGGTATCGCTGGTCGGCGCTGAATCGATGGGCCGAAGGTCCTTTTTCCGCGCAGTGTCACTAAATTACACTAAATTAAAACTAGTCAGTCATGGTCATCTAATAGTGGAGCAGGTGCAAGATTAATCCTGATACTATTTTTATATCATTACATGTTTTCTGCAGAGGATTTGGATTTGTTGCATTTGTAAACAAATAGTTTAAAATGCTGAACCATTACAGTCACATGTCTCAGAATTATGTTTTAAACATCTCTTTTATTTGATTTTTGGTCTCCTAATTTGAGGAAGGACATTCTTGCTATTGAGGGAGTGCAGCGTAGGTTCACCAGGTTAATTCCCTTGATGGCGGGACTGACATACCATCTAACCATATAACAATTACAGCACGGAAACAGGCCATCTCGGCCCTACAAGTCCATGCCGAACAAATTTTTTTCCCCTTAGTCCCACCTGCCTGCACTCGTACCATAACCCTCCATTCCCTTCTCATACGATGAAAGAATGGATCGACTGGGCTTGTATTCACTGGAATTTAGGATGAGAGGGTATCTTATAGAAACATATAAATCCAGAACCAGGGGTCACAGTTTAAGAATAAGGGGTTGACCACTTAGGACTGAGTTGAGGAAAATCATTTTCACCCAGAGAGTTGTGAATCTGGGAATTATCTGCCACAGAAGGCAGTGGAGGCCAATTCACTGGATGTTTTCAAGAGTTAGATCTAGCTCTTTCTGCTAACGGAATTGAGGGATATGGGGAGAAAGCAGGGACGGAGTACTGATTTTGGATGGTCAGCCATGATCATATTGAATGGCGGTGCTGGCACGAATGGCCTACACCTGCACGTATGTTCTGTTTCTTCGCTGTGTCTCTAAACTAAACTAAAGCTTTCCTATTACATTCCCGTCTGAACATCTTGTAAAAGCCACGATTGCGTCCTTTGCAAAGATTCAATTTTTTAAATTACAAAATATACTTTATTCGAGAAATAAATATATCCAATAGATGATCCTTACAAGACTCCATCCAACATTCTCGGAGACTATACATACATTCAATAATAATGACACAAATTTATCCCCCACCCTTGCCACTCATGCGGCCCCTTCCCTTATTTTTGAGGGGCGTCGCCACCACACCCTGCCCCCCATGTCCAGCAGTGGAAGGAACCTAGACTGTGGTCCTCCCCCACTGAGCCTTTATTTAATAACAAAAAATTATCAATTATTAAAAAGAATATTTACAACACAATCAAACAAACCAGAACCCACCCCCATAATCCAAGACCAACACATATATGAAATAAACGACTATACAACTATGTTACAATCCTTGTCAAGGATGCGTTCCACCCCCCGCCATGCCCAACGGTGCCGGGAATCCCCCAGGTTGCCCGTGGACAGTGTGCAGCAAAGATCCTATAGCGAGCAAGATCGTCCACTCGACCAAAAAGACTGGGAACCACGCCACAGGATCCATGGAGTCATTTCGCTGCAGTGCCTGCAGGTCGTTCCGTGCTGACCACTGCCCGATGGACTTGTGGTCAAAGGTGTTGGTCAACGGCAATAGTGAATAATCCTTCATTTAAACCATCTCTTATCGATAAAACATAACCAATGGGAAAGAATGGGAATTAAAAGGTGATATGTATGAAATGGGAACTCTGTTATCATTCCAACAATTACAATTAAAATTTGTAGAAAAATAGCCAATATTTTAAATATCTTCAGATCTGCGATTTCATGAAGAAATATATACAAAGAAATCAAACTATAATTTTAGACCCACTGGAAGAAGCAATGAATATTAAGGCTGACTCACAGAAATTAATATCATATTTATATAATTGTATTTTAAGTATAGAACTACCATCAACAGAGAGAAGATTGAGAACGAGAATTATTGATAAAAATCACAAAAAAAACAGTATTTGATATATATACACACATGAATGTTCGATGAATGTAAGACATAACTTAATTCAATTCAAAATTTTACATAGATTATATTATTCAAAAACTAGACTGAATACATTTTATCCAAATACTTCTCCCATTTGTGACAAATGTGTATCTCAAAATGCCACTATAACACATTCTTTTGTTTCCTGCATAAATCTCCATAAATTCTGGAGCAATATTTTTGATATATTTACAAAATTATTCAAGATAAAAATGGAGCCTAACACTGAAATGATTATACTTGTAGTAACGGGAGACTGGACTAAATTGAACACATTTCAAAACTCATTTTTTAATTATGGGTTAATAATAGCAAAAAAAACATACTTACAGTTTGGAAAAATACAACCATACCAACGCTTAAAATGTGGATTATAAACATGTTGGACACAGCACATCTTGAAGAAATGCGATTCCTCCTAACAGATAAACCAGACCAATTCATAACGAGTTGGTCTCCATTTATCGACTTCTTGGAAGCATATGGTGCAACAAAATCGTAAAAACCAATTGTTTCAGGACTGGGTGAAGGATGGTAAAGAATATAAATACCTATCTCCTATCTCCTACTCTCTACTCGTTCTCTCTCTTTAAAAAAAAAAAAAAAAATTATTTATTTATCTGTTTATTTATATAAATATATATTTATATATATTTGGCACCTTAAGATGCCACATTACTGTACTTACTTCAAATAAATATATTTTAAAAAAAAGGAAAATAAAAAGTGTTGGTCTGGGAGAACCTTTCCACAAATGACAGATGGTGCACAATGTCCAGCTGACTGCCATATTTCATGGCATCTGCCCTAGGCCCATCCTTCACAACACCGGGGACAGGTAGAACCTCCACAGGTAGTGACACTTGGTGCCCACGTGCCTTGGCTCTACACTCCGCCTGATGCAGCCACACACAAAGGTGGCCATCAGGATGAGGGCGACATTGGGCACACTTTTACCCCTGTGTCTGCCAACTTGTGTATTGTGGCCCATCGCACCCGGTCAATCCTCGACCCCCGGATGAACTGGAAGACGGCCCAGGTGGTCCCTGTGGCATAGGAGGGAGGAACAGGCCACACGTGCACCAAGTACAGCAGCCCCGAGAGCGCCTCGCACCTGATGACCAAGTTTTTTCCCGTTATAGAGAGGGAGCATTGCTTCCACAGCTCCAGTTTCTTCCCAACCTTGGCTATCACTCCAGCATAATCTTGTCACATGCCTCAGCCCCCTCGAACCAGATCCCCAGCACCTTCAGGCTTGATGGTGAAGGGGAAGGAAGAACGGTCGGGCCAGTTGCCAAAGAGTAAGGCCTCGCTCTTCCTGCGGTTCACCCTGGCTCCCGTGGCCGACTCAAACTGGTCGCAGATGCTGATCAATCTGAGGACCGACCCTGGATCCGAGCAGAAGACGGCGACATCGTCCATGTACAGGGAGGTTTTGACCCGAGTGTCTCCACTGCCTGACAATGTCACTCCTCTTATGCTCGCATCCTTCCTGATGGACTCGGCATAAGGTTCAATACAACAGATGAACAAGACAGGGGAGATAGGGCAACCCTACCTGACTCCAGACCTGACGGGGAAACTGTCTGATTCCCACCCAATGATTTGGACTGCACTACAGATATCAGTGTAGAGCAGTTGTATCCAATTCCTGATTCTCTCCCCAAAGCCCATTTTGGAGAGCACGCCCCTCATGTACGTGTGCAACGTCCTGTCGAAGGCCTTCTCCTGTTCCAAGCTGACTAGGCAGGCATCCACCTGTCTGTACTGCATGTAGGCGATGGTGTCTCTCAGCAGCGCCAGGCTGTCTGATATTTTCCTGCCAGGTACAGCACAGGTTTGGTCCGGGTGGATCACCCATCCCAGGGCAGGCTTGACCCGGTTGGCGATGGCCTTAGACAGTATCTTGTAATCAACATTCAATAATGTGATGGGTCTCCAATTCCTTATATCATTCATCTCCTCCTTCTGCTGTAGATTAGGGTGATGCTGCCCTTCCTCATGGAGTCTGACATGCTGCTGGCTAGAAGCATGTGGTTGTACACTTCCAGCAGGTCCGGGCCCACCCAGTCCCACAGAGCCGAGTACAACTCGGCCGGTAAGCCATCGCTTCTGGGAATTTTATTAGACTCAATGGAACGGATGGAGCCAGTCAGCTCCTCTAGGGTCAGTGGTTGGTCCAGACTCTCCTGCTTGCTGTCCTCCAAGACCTCCGTGATGGATGACAGGAAGTTCTGGGAGGTGGTGCTGTCTGTGGCCTTTCCATGTAAAAGGTTGTGTGCATCCTCAGCATGTCTGTCTGTGAGGATGTTACCGAGCTGTCCTCCTCCCTAAGGCTGTTGATCACAGAGCTCCCCCTGTGAACCTTACGGAAGAAGAAACGTGAGCACGTCTCATCCTGCTCCACGTGGCGGACCCTGGATCAGAAGATGATCTTGGAGGATTCGCAGGTAAAGAGCCGAGTTTGCCGGTCCCTTCAACTCTCTAAGTTCCTCCCTCACATCCCCCCCTCTCGACTGCAGAAGGAGCAGTTGCTACAAATCTGTCTGGAGTTGACACAATTCCCTCTGACTCTGTCTAGAATATAGAATATATTTATTGTCATTACACAATACTGTGCAACAAAATTCCATTGCATCGCCTTCAGTTTAAAAAGAACAAAACACAACAGCCATTGACTCACATATACACAAATCAGTCAAAAATAATAAATAGGTATTAAAAATATTTTAAAAGAATATTGCGCATTATCTTGCACCACAAATTATATTGCGCTTCCCCATTGTTCTCTGTTAGAATTAAGTTCTTTTATCCCACATGGGTAGAAACTGTTTTTAAGTCTACAGAGACCTGTATCGCCTCCCAGAGGGTAGCAGAGTGAAAAGGTGCTTGGCAGGGTGTGATGTGCCCTGTTTGATGTTTGTGGCCCAGCGCAAGCATCGGGCCGTGTATATGTCATCCAGGGAGGGCAGTTGAGCATTTGTGATGCTCTGTGCAGTTTTAATAACTCTCTGCAGCGCCCTCCTCTCAGCCACAGTGCAGCTAGCAAACCACACCAGGATGCCATAGGAGAGGATACTTTCCACGGCGCATCGGTAGAAGGACAACAGCAGCGGCTGTGAAACGTTTGCTCTCCGCAGAGACCTCAGGAAATACAGCCGCTGCTGTGACTTCTTCACGAGAGTGACGGTGTTCATTTGCCATTTGAGGTCCTGGGAGATGTATATTCCCAGAAACTTAAAGTCAGTGACTCTCTCCACCATGTCTTCTTTGATGTATAAAGGAGCAGGCTCCTCTCTCCTCCTCCTCCTGAAGTCAACAACCAGTTCTTTTGTTTTGATTAGGTTGAGTACCAGGTTATTTTTAGTGCACCAGACAGTCAGTTTTTGGACTTCATCTCTGTAGGCAGACTCGTCGTTGTTATTTATCAGCCCCACCACAGTCGTGTCATCCGCAAACTTGATGATCCGGTTTGTGCTGTGTGTTGGTGTGCAGTCATCGGTGTATCTTGTGTATAAGATGTGACTCAACACTGTCTTGCTCTCTGAACCCCTTTAAATATGAAGAACCTCTTGATGTTCTCCTGGGTTGCTTCCCACCACAGTGTCGGGGAGTCAAAGAGGGGCCTCACTGTATCCAACATGCATAGTCCCTCTTTAGCCCCTCAATGTACTCTGGGGTTAACAGCTTCACATTTAACTTCCACGTCCCTCTGCCTGCCTTCCGATACACATTAGTCAGCCGGAGCGGAGAGCCACGGTACATTACATCCACCACCAGGAGAAGCCCCCTCCCCCCTCCCCCTCCAACCACTTCCATGACCTCAGTGTTGGTGAATCTCCCTCCCCGCAGCAAGATTCCTGGACCGGAAGCGCGGAAATCATTGCCTCCCCCGACCGTACCGACAGTCCGTGTGGCCCAGATACTGCGAGGCGTTTACACATCGCACAGTCTTCTTCACACTGCTCACGTTTAGCGAGGCCAGTTTTAGCTCCATTGCCTTTAAATTGTCACTGACCATGATCTTGTCCTCTCATGCCCACCGCTTTGGTGAATTGCAGCACCGTTTCTGGGCTCAGGTACTGGGTGCTGGCATCCTCAAGGAGGGGGGGTCTCCACTGGCGTAGCTGAAGTTGTTGGAAGGACCCTCCTTGTTCCACCCACTTCTCCGTCTCCTGTAGCTGGCGTACGGTGGCTGATTCAGTGTTCCCGGTAACCCGGTGATGGGGCCCATTGGCCGCTGCACTGCTCCCGGTCTCCCGGAGCTGGGGCCCATTGCCACTGCAATGTTCCCGGTCCTGCAGGACATCAAGCGAGTCCTTTCCCTTTCCGATCTCCTCTCCCGTTTTCTTCCTCTGCCTCCGTCGTCGGGTCCACGATGTCGTCTCATCCTCCGACGAGGGGAGGTTTCTGCCGTCGGTCTGGGAGAGGACTGGGAGAGCATTCATAGCAAAAAGGATTTGTGTATAAGAGCAGGGAGGTTCTACTGCAGTTGTACAGGGTCTTGGTGAGACCACACCTGGAGTGTTGCGTACAGTTTTGGTCTCCTAATCTGAGGAAAGACATTCTTGCCTTAGAGGGAGTACAGAGAAGGTTCACCAGATTGATTCCTGGGATGGCAGGACTTTCATATGAAGAAAGACTGGATTGTTCCCGATGTTGGGGAAGTCCAGGACAAGGGGTCACAGCTTAAGGATAAGGGGGAAATCCTTTAAGAACGAGATTAGAAAAACATTTTTCACACAGAGTGGTGAATCTCTAGAACTCTCTGCCACAGAGGGTAGTTGAGGCCAGTTCATTGGCTACATTTAAGAGGGAGTTAGATGTGGCCCTTGTGGTTAAAGGGATCAGGGGGTATGGGGAGAAGGCAGGTACGGGATACTGAGATGGATGATCAGCCATGATCATATTGAATGGCGGTGCTGGCTCGAAGGGCCGAATGGCCTACTCCTGCACCTATTTTCTATATATCTATACACTCGCTTGTACTCGCTACAGTTTCGAAGATTGAGGGGGGATCTTATAGAAACTTACAAAATTCCTAAGGGGTTGGACAGGCTAGATGCAGGAAGATTATTCCCGATGTTGGGGAAGTCCAGAACAAGGGGTCACAGTTTAAGGATAAGAGGGAAGTCTTTTAGGACCAAGATGAAAAAATCATTTTTTTACACAGAGAGTGGTGAATCTGTAGAATTATCTGCCACAGAAGGTAGTTGAGGCCAGTTCATTGGCTATATTTAAGAGGGAGTTAGATGTGGCCCTTGTGGTTAAAAGGATCAGGGGGTATGGTGAGAAGGCAGATACTGAATACCGAGTTGGATGATCAGCCATGATCATATTGAATGTCGGTGCAGGCTCGAAGGGCCGAATGGCCTCTACTCCTGCACCTATTGTCTATGTTTCTATGACTCTTTTCTTAGACTGTCCCGTTCCCTCCGGCCTTGGCTCTTTGGGCAGAGCCCTCTGGTGTTTCCTGCTTTTCACCACCTGCCATGCCTCCTCCTGTTCCCCCTGTTCCATCGACTCTCACTCCTGGACAGGGGCTGGGGGTCTCTGTCCAGTGGTTGGTTGGGGGCTGGAGGTGGTCGGGCTGTCCTCATCCCTGTTCTCTCTTTCTGCTGGGGTCTTGGCAGTGGTGGGAGGCTTCCCGCCCACCCTGAGGGTGCTGGCAACAGCCCCTCTTATCGTCTGTACGTAGGCGCAGGCTCTTTTAGGGCAGGCCCTGTAGAGGTGATCTGCCTCCCTGCACAGGTTACAGTTCTTGCTCACTTGGCAGTACTTTGTCTCGTGGCCTTCCAGCTTCTTCAGCAGCGACAACAGAGCTTTCTTCTCCTTCTCCCGGATTCTTGCGTCAGCTTCTGCCACTTGGATACTTGAAAGTGACATCAAAGTATTAGTTACCAGGGAAGTCCTGGAGACAGTAAATGTCTTTGGCAACAAATTTCCAGCCTCCAGCAAAATCTTCCTGATGAACTGGACCCGTGAGAAGGGATTCCCCTCGCTGAGGTCCTTCATGCTCACTCGCAGGGTATTGTGGGTTCCCTGTCAATAGACAACAGACAATAAACAATAGGTGCAGGAGTAGGCTCTTCGGCCCTTTGAGCCAGCACCTCCATTTAATGTGATCACGGCTGATCATCCACAATCAGTACTCAGTTCCTGCCTTCTCCCTGTATCCCTAGACTCCGCTATATTTAATAGCTCTATCGAACTCTCTCTTGAAAGCATCTAGAGAATCGGCCTCCGCTGCCTTCTGAGGCAGAGAATTCCACAGATTCTCAACTCTCTGGGTCACAAGGTTTCTCCTCATCTCTTTTCTAAATGGTCTACCCCTTATTCTTAAGCTGTGGCACCTGCTTCTGGACCACTCAACATCGGGACCATGATTCCTGCCTCTAGCGTGTCCAATCCCTTAATAATTTTATATGTTTCAATAAGATCCCTTCTCATCCTTCTCAATTCCAGAGTATTGAAGCCCAGCCGCTCAATTCTATCAACATATGACAGTCCCGCCATATCGGGAATTAACATTGTGAACCTACACTGCACTCCCTCAATAGCAAGAATGTCCCTCAAATTATGAGATCAAACTGCAAGTTAGAAGACTAAAACTATGTCCCCTGGCCCTCGATTCCCCTACTCTGGGCAAGAGATTCTGTGCGTTTACCAGATCTATTCCTCTCGATTTTGTGCACCTCTATAAGATCAGCCCTCATCCTCCTGCGCTCCAAGGAATAGAGCCCCAGACTACTTAACCTTTCCCCGTAGCTCAGACCCTCGAGTCCTGGCAACATCCTCGTAAACATTTGGTATTTTCCCAATTACTCTACTGAACTACTGTATACTTCCTATCTGGATGCATCACAGCTTGGTTTGGGAACAGCTCTGCCCAAGACCGTAAAAAAATACACAGAGAGTTGTGGATGTAGCCCGATCCCTGTCACTCAAACCAACCTCGCCCCTCGCCTATCGTCCCATATCTGAGGAAGGAGGTGCTGGTTCTTGAGAGGGTCCAGAGTAGATTTACAAGAATTATTCCAGGAATTAGTGGGTTAGCGTCTGATGAGCGATTGACGGCACTGGGCCTGTACTCGCTGGTGTTTAGAAGATTCCATAGCTACTCTACTTGTTTCCCTTACCTCACATAATTCAATATCCTTCTCCTTGGTGAATACCGACGAAAAGAAACTGTTCAATATCTCCCCCATCTCTTTTGGCTCTGCAGATAGTTGTCCACTCTGACTCTCTAATGGACCAATTCTATCCCTCGTTATCCTTTTGCTATTAATATAGCGGTAGAAACCCTTCGGATTTACTTTTACCTTACTTGCCAAAGCAACCTCATATCTTCTTTTAGCTTTTCTAATTTATTTCTTAAGATTCTTTTTACATTCGTTATACTCCTCAAGCACCTCATTTACTCCATTCTGCCTATAATTATTGTAGATCTCCCTCTTTTTCCGAACCAAGTGTCCAATTTCCCTTGAAAACCAGGGCTCTTTACAATTTTTACGATTTCCTTTCAACCGAACAGGGACATAAAGATTCTGTACTCTTAAAATTTAATTGAAAACACTAGGCTTGTATTCACTGGAGTTTAGAAGGATGAGGGGATATCTTATAGAAACATATAAAATTATAAAAGGACTGGACAAGGTAGATGCATGAAAAATGTTCCCAATGTTGGGCGAGTCTAGAACCAGGGACCATAGTCTTAGAATAAAGGGGAAGCCATTTAAGACTGAGGTGAGAAAAACCTTTTTCACCCAGAGAGTTGTAAATTTGTGGAAATCCCTGCCACAGAGGGCAGTGGAGACCAAGTTACTCGATGGATTTAAGAGAGTTAGATAGAGCTCTTGGGGCCAGTGGAATCAAGGGATATGGGGAGAAGACAGCACGGGTTATTAATTGAGGACGATCAGCCATGATCACAATGAATGGCGGTGCTGGCTCGAAGGGCCGAATGGCCACCTCCTGCACCTATTTTCAATGTCTATGTCTATGTCCATCCACAGCTCGTTGCTGGAATGAATTGTGTGCATTGTGACAGCAATGTCTCCACATCAGTTTAGACGCTGGGAAACTCTGGAGGGAGCAGAGGATCGCTGCAGAGTTTCCTTCCTTTATACTGAGCCATGAATTTTTCAAATTGTCGGGGGGAAGTGATTGAGAGATTCTGGGGGGCGTCTGCAAACAGATAAAATTCAACAACTAGTTTTGCGGCATTTTCGGTGATCCTTGTAAAAGACTTTAGTCTTCAGACTGTAGAGATACACTGCGGAAATAGGCCCTTCAGCCCACGGAGTCCGCGCCAACCATCGATCAAGCATTCACACACTAGTTCTATGTTTAGGGAAATGAGAGATATAGACGATGGTGTAGAGACATATAGAACAAAGAATGAAAGATATGCAAAAAATTAACAATGATAAAGGAAACAGGCCGTTGTTAGCTGTTTGTTGGTTGAGAACGAGAAACATAGAAACATAGAAATTAGGTGCAGGAGTAGACCATTCGGCCCTTCGAGCCTGCACCGCCATTCAATATGATCATGGCTGATCATCCAACTCAGTATCCCGTACCTGCCTTCTCTCCATACCCCCTGATCCCCTTAGCCACAAGGGCCACATCTAACTCCCTCTTAAATATAGCCAATGAAGTGGCCTCAACTACCCTCTGTGGCAGAGAGTTCCAGAGATTCACCACTCTCTGTGTGAAAAAAGTTCTTCTCATCTCGGTTTTAAAGGATTTCCCCTTTATCCTTAAGCTGTGACCCCTTGTCCTGGACTTCCCTAACATCGGGAACAATCTTCCTGCATCTAGCCTGTCCAACCCCTTAAGAATTTTGTAAGTTTCTATAAAATCCCCTCTCAATCTCCTAAATTCTAGAGAGTATAAACCAAGTCTATCCAGTCTTTCTTCATAAGACAGTCCTGACATCCCAGGAATCAGTCTGGTGAACCGTCTCTGCACTCCCTCTATGGCAATAATGTCCTGCCTCAGATTTGGAGACCAAAACTGTACGCAATACTCCAGGTGTGGTCTCACCAAGATGAGCTGATGAGACTTGGGTGGGGGAGGGATGGAGAGAGAGGGAATGCCGGGGCTACCTGAAGTTAGAGAAATCAATGTACATACCACTGGGCTGTTAACTGCCCAAGCAAAATATGAGATGCTGATCCTCCAATTTGCATTTAACCTCACTCTGTCAATGGTGGTGTCCGAGGACAGAAAGTTCAGTGTGGGAATGGGAAGGAGAATTAATGTGTTTAGCAACCAGGAGATCAGGGTAGGTCCTACACCTCTCTACAAGATCGTCTATATCTCTCGTTTCCATTTCCTGTAACTTTCAGTCTGAAGAAAGCTCTCGACCCGAAACGTTGCCCATTCCTTGTCTCCATAGATGCAGCCTGTCCTGCTGAGTTTCTCCAGCTTTTGGTGTTGATTTTGTTTATTACAGGTGTCAGAGGATATGGGGAGAAGGCAGAAGAAAGGGGTTTAGGAGAGAGAGATTGATCAGCCATGATTGAATGGCAGAGTAGGGTTGATGGGCTGAATGGCCTAATTCTGCACCTATCGTCTATGACCTTATATACTAGCACTGCTAATAGATTATTGATGTTCCTGCACAATAAACGATCTCCGTACTTACATTCCACAGTCCAGTGGGAGGATCTACTCCGATGACACAGTTGGGTATGTGACTCTGCAGGCGAGGTTTTTGCCAGTGATGTTTGAGAGCGCTGGGTTCAGGGACAGAACAGAAGTATATGTCAGAGTGTCACCCTGCTGAGTTACGCTGTGTGAGGCTGACAGTGGTTCATTAGCGGAGGTGACCCAGGTTAAGGTGGGTGCCGTTCCATCACACGTGGTGCTGAAGGAGCAGGTCATGTCCACAGGCTTCCTGCCACCAATTCAGCAGGGAATATCGTGGGTTTATCCATGAAATCTAACACACAGAGAAACAAATACTGTTAGTTAAATATCACTGGATACATCGGTTCACATTGAAATCCTAGTCCCACATGAGCAAGGATGTTTTTACAAGGTATAGAAGTGTGAAAACGCACACCTACAGATTCAGGGACAGTTTCTTCCCAGCTGTTATCAGGCAACTGAATCATCCTACCACAACCAGGGAGCGGTCCTGAACTACTATCTGCCTCAGCAGAAAGACTATACATGATTGCAATCGAGCCATTTGCAGTGTATGTAATTGTAATTGTAATTGTAAATCTTTATTGTCATTTCCTGAGTATTCGCATACCCAGAGGAAACAAAAAAACGTTGCTCAACCAGTGTCCATTCAGTTTGCATTAAAAAATAAATAGGAATTAAAATAAAAAATACATGTCATGAACAAATTTAACACTCTACTAAACATTCAACAGCCGTTCCGACCGGCAGCGGCACAACAGTGGCTCTGCTGCAGTGTGGGGGTTTATGCGCGATACTTGGCAGGGGGCAAAGTCCATTTAACAGTCTTATAGCCTGTGGGAAGAAGCTGAGGAGCATCCTGCTGGTTTTGCAGCTAATGCTCCTGTACCTCTTCCCAGATGGGAGGATGGAGAAAATGTCATGCGATGGGTGGTAAGGGTCTTTGTTGATGGAGATGGCTCTGTTGATACATCTCTTCTTGTATATGTCCAGCAGGAAGGGGAGTGGAGCACCAATAATCCTGCTTGCGGTCTTTACTATCCTGTCCAGTTGGTGCCGTTCGTACGCCTTGCAGCTCCCGAACCAGGAAGTGATGCCGTATGTCAGTGTGCTCTCGACAGTCCCCCTATAAAAAGTCCGTAGGTGTGTGGTGGGGAGGCCTGCTTTACATAGTCTTCGGAGAGGGTGAAGTCGCTGCTGGGCTCTCTTGACCAGAGCTATGGTGTTGGCCGTGGACGTCAGGTCATCAGACAGATGTAGTCCTAAGAACTTTATGCTGCTGACCCTTTCCACATCAGCTCCGTCGATGTGCAGAGGTGTATGGTGTTGTTTCCCCGCCCTCCTGAAGTCAACCACCATCTCCTTAGTTTTTCCCACGTTAAGAATGAGGTTGTGGGATTTGCACCAACCTGTATGGATACGTGATAAGTGAATAACGTTTAGTGCAAGGTAAAGCCAGCAAAGTCCAATCAAGGATAATTCGATGGGTCACCAGTGAGGTCGGCAGTAGTTCAACACTGCTCTCTGGTTGTGGTAGGATGGTTCAGTTGCCTGATAACAGCTGGTAGAAACTGTTGAGTGAATGAGTGAATTATACAGTGCACTTACCAGTAACACTAAGCTGTGTTACAGGGAGGAAGTTGTAACGATCTCCCCCATCGAAATCAACTCTGAAAGCATAACGACCTGCATCTTGCTGCATGACGTTGTCTATAACCAGGGAACAGTCCTTGTCTATCAGGATTCCTGACAGCGGGTCCAATGCTGAAACTTTGTTGATTCTAGACTGTGTTCCCCGGAGTGGAAGGCCACAGGATCTTTGTTGCGCGACTCACTGATAAACCAGATTCCAGTCGGTTGTTTATTGTTCAGTTTCGACGGAAATCTGTAGTGACACGGAATCCGTGCACACAAACCATTCTGCGCTGTCACAGCTCCGGGATTGTCCGCACTCCACTCTCCCGACACCACGGCTGAGGAGAGAAGGAACAATCTTTAGCAGTGAACACACTGTCAGTTCACTGGACTTTCCACACTGTTTATCTGTGGACCTGGTGTGAACAGAGCATAGAAGAGCAGCATGGTGGTGTAGCGGTAGAGTCTCCCTCCTCACCGCCCCTCCCCCAGTGCATCACTCCCTCCTCACCGCCCCTCCCCCAGTGCATCACTCCCTCCTCACCGCCCCTCCCCCAGTGCATCACTCCCTCCTCACCAAAGATCTTTGCAAAGACCAAAGTGAAGATACGAGAGCGGAGGCGGAAGCAAAGATGCGATCTTTGGCCGGAAGCAAGATGGCGGATCAAGATGGCGGAGGTTGGTTGCTAAAATTGGTCCTATAATCACCCATGAATCTGCCCATGACCGTACTACGTGTTTTGCCTAGGAGTAGGCCATCTTGCTCCGCTATAAGATCTTTGCTCCTCACCACCCCTCACACAGTGCATCACTCCCTCCCACAGTGCATCACTCCCCGTAAACACTTCTGAGTTGCTGCTGATGGTACCTTGGAGAAGGGAGAGGAGGAAGAACGATCTCCCGATCATTGCCTGATCCCAGATATCCCGTCAGTTACCCGATCCCCCGGTCTGGAAGAGAAAGGTATTGCAGTAAAACTCCAGCGACCAATATATATTAAGCAACATGGATGCAATGCAGAGGCTCTATGAGGCGCTGGTGAGGCCACATTTGGAATATTGTGAGAACTTTTGAGCCGTGTAACTGATGAAGAATGTGGTGACTCTGGAGAGGGTCCAGAGGAGGTTTACAAGAATAGTCCCAGCAATTAGTGTGTTTACATATGATGAGTGTTTGTCGGCACTGGGTCTGTACTGGCTGGAGTTTAGAAGAATGAAGGAGGACCACATTGAAACGTACCAAATAGTGAAAGGCTTGGATAGAGTGGATGTGGATAGGACTTTTCCACTAGTGGGAGGGTCATAGCCTTAGATTTCAATGTTCTTCTAGGAAGGAGATGAGGAGGAATTTTTTTAGTGAAAGGGTGGTGAATCTGTGGAATTCTTTGCCACAGAAGGCTGTGACGGCCCAGTCAGTGGATATTGTTAAGACATAGATAGATAGATAGATAGATTATGAATTTGTGCGGGTGTCAGGGGTTATGGGGAGAAGGCAGGAGAATGGGATTAGTAGGGAGAGATTGATCAGCCATGATTAAAAGGTGGAGTAGAATTGATGGGCTGAATGGCCTAATTCTGCTCCTATCACATGTCTGTAAATATCACCAACAGCTCTGCCCAAGACCACAAGAAATTGCTGAGAGCTTAGTTTAGTTTAGAGATACAGCACAGAAACAGGCTCCCACGGCCCACAGACCATGCCGACCACTTCACACACTAGTTCTATGTTTACTTTTTGAGATACAACCCGGAAACTGGACCTTTACCCCACCGTGCCCGCATCCACCAGAGATGCTGCCTGTCCCACTGAGTTACTCCAGCATTTTGTGTCTATCTTTGATTGTAAACATGTGCTGTCTTCCCACTGACCCGGTTAGCTTGGAACAAAGGCTTTTCACTGTAACTCAGTGCACGTGACAATAAACTAAACTAATCTCTCCAGAGATGCTGCTTGTCCCGCTGAGTTACTCCAGCGCTTTGTGTCTGTCTTTGGTGTGAACCAGCATCTGCAGTTACCTCAATACACAAAGTAGTTCAGTGATCAGACTCTGCACAAAGTCGCAACTCAGCTGAACTGGTGGTTGTACGTGGGAACAAGCGACAGACACGTAATTACGTACCTGGGTTCTGTCCGCTGGTCGAGTATCGACTGACAAACACTCAGTCATCCTCATCCTCAACGGCCGTCACTGTGTGGAGAACACAAATGTGTAGAGGGATAGATTAGCATCTGGAAACAGAAGTAAAATAAGGAAGTATTCTTTTATCAGCAAACGGTTAAGTAAGTAAGTAAATACGTTTATTGTATCCATATACAAGGAATTTGCCTTGGTGCTCTGCCCACAAGTAACAACATGACATACAGTGACAGTTACGAATGACTCAGAAAACACTAAACATTAATAATAATAACACATTAATGATAAAACACCATTGATCAAGCATGTGAACCAACCAAATACCAGATCAAAGGGAGGCTACAGATTTTTGGCTGTTGAGTAGAGCAACTATTCGTGGATGAAAACAGTTTTTATGTCTGGCTGTGGCAGCTTTGACAGTCCGCAGTCGCCTTCCAGAGGGAAGTGATTCAAAGAGTTTGTGGCCAGGGTGAGAGGGGTCAGAGATGATCTTACACGCTCGCTTCCTGGCCCTTGCAGTGTACAGTTCATCAATGGAGGGGAAGGTTGCAGCCAATAACATTCTCAGCTGATCGTACGATTCGCTGCAGCCTCCAGGTGTCGTGTTTGGTGGCTGAGCCAAACCAGATCATGATGGAGAAGGTGAGAACAAACTCTACGATGGTCGTGTAGAATTGGACCATTATTGCCAGTGGCAGATTGTGCTTCCTCAGCTGCCGTAGGAAGTACATCCTCTGTTGTGCCTTTTTGACTGTGGGGTCGATGGTAGCCCCCCACTTAAGGTCCTTGGAGATGATGGTTCCCAGGAACTTAAAAGACTGCACAGATGTGACTGTGATGTTGTTGATGGTGAGTGGGGTGAGGGGAGGGGGAGCTCTCCTTAAATCTACAATCAATTCCACTGTCTTAAGAGCATTGAGCTCCAGGTTGCTGCGATGGCACCAGGACGCCAGCTGTGACACTTCCTGTCTGCAAGCAGATTCCTCCCCATCCTGAATCAGTCCAATCAGGGCAGGGGGATGACTGCTTTGGGGCCACTTCCTGCACCTACACACCACTGACTGACTTCATCCACTTCACCACCAACTTCCATCCGGCACTACAATACACCTGGACCATTTCCGACACTTCCCTACCATTCCTTGACCTCACCATCTCCATTGCAGGGGACAGACTTCTGATCGACATACACTACAAACCAACTGATTCACATGGCTATCTGGATTACACGTCTTCCCACCCTTCCCCCTGTAAAGACTCCATCCCCTACTCCCAATTCCTCCGCCTACGCCACATCTGTTCCCAGGATGAGACATTCCATACCAGGGCATTGGAAATGTCCTCGTTCTTCAGGGAACGGGGATTCCCCTCCGCCACCATAGATGAGGCTCGCACCCGGGTCTCATCCATACCCCGCAACACTGCTCTCTCTCCCCATCCCCGCACTCGCAACAAGGGCAGAGTCCCCCTGGTCCTCACCTTTCACCCCGCCAGCCGGCAAATACAACACATAATCCTCCGCCATTTCCGCCACCTCCAACGTGACCCCACCACTCGCCACATCTTCCCATCTCCCCCCATGTTTGCCTTCCGCAAAGACCGCTCCCTCCGCAACTCCCTTGTCAATTCTTCCCTTCCCTCCCGTACCACCCTCTCCCCGGGCACTTTCCGTTGCAACCGCAAGAAATGCAACACCTGTCCCTTCACCTCCCCCCTCGACTCCATTCAAGGTCCCAAGCAGTTGTTCCAGGTGCGATAAAGGTTCATCTGTATCTCCTCCAACCTCATCTACTGCATCCGCTGCTCTAGATGTCAGCTGATTTACATCGGGGAGACTAAGTGGCCGTTGGGCGATCGTTTCGCCGAACACCTCCGCTCAGTCCACAATAACCTACCTGAACTCCCGGTGGCTCAGCACTTCAACTCCCCCTCCCATTCCCAATCCAACCTCTCTGTCCTGGGTCTCCTCCATTGCCAGAGTGAGCAACACCGGAAATTGGAGGAACAGCACCTCATATTCCGCCTGGGCAGCTTGCATCCTCATGGCATGAATGTTGAATTCTCCCAATTTTGCTAGCCCTCTCCTCCCCTTCCTTAACCCTCGAGCTCTCCTCCCATCCCCCCGCCCTCAGGCCCCTCCTCCTCCCCTTTTTCCTTCCTTCTCCCCTCCCATCAGTCTGAAGAAGGGTTTCGGCCCGAAACGTTGCCTATTTTCTTTGCTCCATAGATGCTGCTGCACCCGCTGAGTTTCTCCAGCAATTTTGTGTACCTTCAGTCCAATCAGGGTTGTGTCATATGCAAACTTGAGACGCTTGATAGAGGAGTCAGTGGAGGTGCTGTCGTTGGTGTAGAGAGAGTAGAGGAGAGGAGAGCGCTTTGCGGTGCTCCTATGCTGAGCGTTTGCGGGTCCGAGATGTGCTTTCCCAGCCTCACAAGCTGCTTCCTGTCTGTCAGGAAGCTGGTGATCCACCGACAGAGGGGTTCACGCACAGTCAACAAGGAGAATTTGAAGTGTAATAACACTGGCACAATGGTGTTGAATGCTGAGCTAAAATTAACAAATAAGATCCTCGCATAGGTCCCCTGGTGGTCTAGGAGCTGTAGGATGAAGTACAGGCCCAGGTTGACTACATCATCCACCGATCTATTGGCCCGATATGCAAACTGCACAGGGTCAGGATCGTGATATTTTTGAATTTGGCCAGCATAAGCCTTTCAAGTGTCTTCATGACTACAGAGGTCAGTGCGACAGGCCTGTAGTCATTAAGACAAGTAATCCTTGCCTATTTGGGTACAGGGACAATAGTGGAGACATTGAAGCAGGCAGGAACAGTACATGTTTGCAGGGACTGGTTAAAAATGTCTGTATAGACCTTTGTTGTGGGTGTAGAAGGGCCCAGTCTTTGCAGACTGAGGTCAGACTGTGAGTGGGTGTGAAGTGTTGGTTGGGGTGGGAAATGGTCCAGTCTTTTCATACTGCAGTCTTGCCTTAAGTAGGTGCGAAGTGGTGAATGGGAAGGAGAGGGTGCATGGTCAATTCTTTGCAGAATGGGGTCTGGCTGTGTTAGTTGGGGAGAGGGTACCAGGGTTACGTTTCTGATTTTCAAACCTGCAGTAAAACTCATTCAGGTCGTTGGCCAAAGAGCGGGGACCTCCCTCTTGTAGCTGGTAATTTCATGTCCCTCCAAACTGAAGAAGAGTCACTAGCTGAGAACTTGCTCCTCAACTTCTCAGAGTACCTTTCCTTGGCAGCTCCGATTCCTCTTGTCAGCTTGTACTTGGCCTGCCTGTAGAGGTCTGCATCCCCGCTCCTGTAGGCCTCCTCTTTAGACCGCCGGAGCTGTCTGAGTTCTGCAGTGAACCAGGGCGTGTTGCTGTTGAACCATGTCCGGGTGTTAGTTGGAATGCAACTGTCCTCGTAAAAGCTGACATATGATGATACAGTGTGATGATACAAAGCCAGATCTCGGTGAAACACAGGGCAGAAGCTCGAGAGAAGCCCTTGTTTGTCCGATGCTGGAGTCGCAATTCGTCCACTTTGTTCTTGAGAGATCGTACGTTTGCCAGGAATATGCTCGGGAGTGGTGTGTGTGATCCTCGTCGCCAGTGTCGGGTGAGTGCTCCAGAGCATTTCCCACGGGTCCTCCTCCATCTCAAGACCTTAAACGCAGCCACAGCCCCGCCGACAAGTATGTCCAAATAATCCAGTGAGTGAGAGAAATCCGGAACGGTGTTTGGAGGTACCGTATGTCCGATATTTATGAATACATCTCTCATGAAAGTAATCTTTGTAGGGTTTTCACAGACGACACAAACGAACAAAACACATACAAAACAGTAAGGAGCAGTACACCGTGGCTGCCATCGTCAGCTCCAGCAGCAGCAGCTACACTTCAAGCAAGCTACACTGCAAGGAAGCTACACTGCAAGGAAGCTACACTGTAAGCAGCTACACTGCAAGGAAGCTACACTGCAAGGAAGCTACACTGCAAGGAAGCTACACTGCAAGGAAGCTACACTGCAAGCAGCTACACTGCAAGCAAGCTAACCCATTTAACCCCAGATGGGACATGACTTTGACTTATTGGAGGGAGTGCTGTACTGTGGGAAGAGTCCCTCACTATCTCTGCAAACCTATTCTGGCTGTGACCCTATTTCTGGTCTCTACAACCCTCTCCCCACCAGCCCCTACACCCCTCTCTGTCAAATTGGAGGTATTTAATCTAACGAGTGTGCCAGCTTCTTGTTCCACAGTGCCATGGTTAGGTTGCTGATTTGGATAAGACTGCACTGATTCAAGAATTGTTTAGGAAAGAACTGCAGATACTGGTTTGGACAGGCAGCATCTCTGGATAGAAGAAGGGTCTCCGAAACATCACCCATACCTTCTCTTCAGAGATGTTGCCTGACCCGCTGAATTACTGATTCAAGAATGTCTGGAATTGTGCAAGGCAAGTTTGCTCATCTAACTATGCAAAGTTTTATAACGAATTAGCAGAGGGTCAGAACCAAGAACAGAGAACAGCACAGGAACAGCCCCTTCGACCTAAAATGTCCGTGCCGAACATGATGCCAAATTAATCTTCTTTGCCTGCCCATAATCTGGAATTCTCTGCATGTGCCTATTTAAAGGCGACCAAAACACCACCATCACCGCTGGGTCGACCATCACCCCTAGGCACCACCACTCTCTGGGTAAAAAATAATCCCCACACATTTTAGATTTCGTTAATGGGGTCTTCCGTGCAGTATCTTCCGTGCAGATAGCCATTAATGATTATGATATAGTTGGGATCACGGAGACATGGCTCCAGGGTGACCAAGGCTGGGAGCTGAACATCCCGGGATATTCAATATTCAGGAGGGATAGAGAGAAAGGAAAAGGAGGTGGGGTAGTGTTGCTGGTTAGAGAGGAGATTAACGCAATGGAAAGGAAGGACATTAGTTTGGAGGATGTGGAATTGGTATGGGTAGAGCTGCGAAACAATAAGGGGCAGAAAACGCTGGTGGGTGTTGTGTACAGGCCACCTAACAGTAGTAGTGCAGTTGGGGATGGCATCAAACAGGAAATTAGAAATGCTTGCGACAAAGGCAAAGCAGTTATAATGGGTGACTTCAATCTACATATAGATTGGGTGAATCAAACTGGCAGGGGTGCTGAGGAAGAGGATTTCTTGGAATGTATACGGGATAGTTATCTAAGCCAACATGTAGAGGAACCAACGAGAGAGCTGGCTATTTTAGACTGGGTATTGAGTAATGAGGAAGGGTTAGTTAGTAGTCTTGTTGTGCGTGGCCCCTTGGGCAAGAGTGACCATAATATGGTTGAGTTCTTCATTAGGATGGAGAGTGACATTGTTAATTCAGAAACAATGGTTTTGAACTTAAAGAAAGGTAACTTTGAGGGTATGAGACGTGAATTGGCCAAGATTGACTGGCAATTAATTCTAAAAGGGTTGACGGTGGATATGCAATGGAAGGCATTTAAAGACTGCATGGATGAACTACAAAAATTGTTCATCCCAGTTTGGCAAAAGAATAAATCAGGGAAGGTAGTGCATCCATGGATAACAAGGGAAATCAGGGATAGTATCAAAGCAAAGGATGATGCGTACAAACTAGCCAGAAAAAGCAGCATACCGGAGGACTGGGAGAAATTCAGAGACCAGCAGAGGAGGACGAAGGGCTTAATTAGAAAAGGAAAAATGGATTATGAAAGAAAACTGGCAGTGAACATAAAATCTGACTGCAAAAGTTTTTATAGATATGTGAAAAGAAAGAGATTAGTTAAAACAAATGTAGGTCCCTTGCAGTCAGAAACAGGTGAGTTGATCATGGGGAACCAGGATATGGCGGACCAATTGAATAACTACTTTGGTTCCGTCTTCACTAAGGAATACATAAATGATCTGCCGGAAATAGCAGGGGCCCGCGGGTCAAAGGAGGTGGAGGAATTGAGTGAAATCCAGGTTAGTCGGGAAGTGGTGTTGGGTAAATTGAATGGATTAAAGGCCGATAAATCCCCAGGGCCAGATAGGCTGCATCCCAGAGTACTTAAGGAAGTAGCTCCAGAAATAGTGGATGCATTAGTAATAATCTTTCAAAACTCCTTAGATTCTGGAGTAGTTCCAGAGGATTGGCGGGTAGCAAACGTAACCCCACTTTTTAAGAAGGGAGGGAGAGAGAAAACGGGGAATTACAGACCAGTTAGCCTAACATCGGTAGTGGGGAAACTGCTAGAGTCAGTTATTAAAGATGGGATAGCAGCACATTTAGAAAGTGGTGAAATCATTGGACAAAGTCAGCATGGATTTACGAAAGGTAAATCATGTCTGACGAATCTTATAGAATTTTTCGAGGATGTAACTAGTAGCGTGGATAGGGGAGGACCAGTGGATGTGGTGTATCTGGACTTCCAGAAGGCTTTCGACAAGGTCCCACATAAGAGATTAGTATACAAACTTAAAGCACATGGCATTGGGGGTTCAGTATTGATGTGGATAGAGAACTGGCTGGCAAACAGGAAGCAAAGAGTAGGAGTAAACGGGTCCTTTTCACAATGGCAGGCAGTGACTAGTGGGGTACCGCAAGGCTCAGTACTGGGACCCCAGCTATTTACAATATATATTAATGATCTGAATGAGGGAATTGAAGGAAATATCTCCAAGTTTGCGGATGACACTAAGCTGGGGGGCAGTGTTAGGTGTGAGGAGGATGCTAGGAGACTGCAAGGTGACTTGGATAGGCTGGGTGAGTGGGCAAATGTTTGGCAGATGCAGTTTAATGTGGATAAATGTGAGGTTATCCATTTTGGTGGCAAAAACGGGAAAGCAGATTATTATCTAAACGGTGGCCGATTGGGAAAGGGGGAGATGCAGCGAGACCTGGGTGTCATGGTACACCAGTCATTGAAGGTAGGCATGCAGGTGCAGCAGGCAGTAAAGAAAGCGAATGGCATGTTGGCTTTCATAGCAAGAGGATTTGAGTATAGGAGCAGGGAGGTTCTACTGCAGTTGTATAGGGTCTTGGTGAGACCACACCTGGAGTATTGCGTGCAGTTTTGGTCTCCAAATCTGAGGAAGGACATTATTGCCATAGAGGGAGTGCAGAGAAGGTTCACCAGACTGATTCCTGGGATGTCAGGACTGTCTTATGAAGAAAGACTGGATAGACTTGGTTTATACTCTCTAGAGTTTAGGAGATTGAGAGGGGATCTTATAGAAACTTACAAAATTCTTAAGGGGTTGGACAGGCTAGATGCAGGAAGATTGTTTCCGATGTTGGGGAAGTCCAGGACAAGGGGTCACAGCTTAAGGATAAGGGGGAAATCCTTTAAAACCGAGATGAGGAGAACATTTTTCACACAGAGAGTGGTGAATCTCTGGAACTCTCTGCCACAGAGGGTAGTTGAGGCCAGTTCATTGGCTATATTTAAGAGGGAGTTAGATGTGGCCCTTGTGGCCAAGGGGATCAGAGGGTATGGAGAAAAGGCAGGTACGGGATACTGAGTTGGATGATCAGCCATGATCATATTAAATGGCGGTGCAGGCTCGAAGGGCCGAATGGCCTACTCCTGCACCTAATTTCTATGTTTCTATGTTTCTATGTTAAGTTTAGAGATACAGCGTGGAAACAGGTCCCTCGGCCCACCCAGTCCACGCCGACCATCGATCACCCGTTCACACACTAGTTCTATGTTTAGTTTAGGGATACAGCGCGGAAACAGGTCCTTCGGCCCATCAAGTCCGTGCCAACCAGCGATCCCTGCACAGTAACACCATTTGATACACACGAGTTGCTGGGTGAGTTTGCTGACGACACCAAGATTGGAGGAGTTGCAGGCAGTGAGTAAGCTGTCGGAAGATACGTTGGGATGTAAATCAGATGCAGAAATGGGCGGAGAAATGGCAGACGGAGTTTATACCAAGCAAGTGTGAGGTGCGCACTTTTGGAGGTTGGAGGCACAAGGAGAGAGTGTAGAGTTAATGGCAAGACCATTAACAGCATTGTTTTTTTTTAGTTTAGGTTAGAGAATCAGCACAGAAACTATGCAGCACACACTGGGGACAATTTACATTTATACTAAGCCAATTAACCAACAAACTGTACCGCTTTGGAGTGTGGGAGGAAACATAAGTTCTCGGGGAAACACATACACACGTACAAACTCCGTACAAACAAGCACCTATAGTCGGGATTGAACCTGGGTCTCTGGCGCTGTTAGGCAAGATGCTGGTGATCTCGGGCTTGTCCCAACATCTTATTCCTGTGATCTTCAAAGGAGGAGTTGTGGCGATCACAGGCTTCTTTTGCAGCCCACCTTTGCCATAAGCAGTGCTGGCAGTGCACATTTCTTCCTGGCAGCTCAACCTTTGAGCTTGAAGAAGTGATGATTGCAGTCTCTCGATTATCCTGGCGGGCAGTCTATGCCTGTGTGTATGTGTGTGGGTACAGTCCCTCGTTGTCTGTGGGCCAGAAGAATCACTAGCACCTCAGGCTTGCCAAGGTTGCTCTATAAGCCTGAGGTTGAAGCCTTGTGTAGGCTTCTTTCCAGCAGTCCAGACCTGACCATTGCTGGTGGCCTCGGGTTTGGCCTAGTGGCTCAGTCTTCCTTGAACCTGTGACAGGGGGATCGCAAGGACGGCATGGTGGCACAGCGGTAGAGTTGCTGCCTTACAACGCCAGGGACCCAAGTTAGATTCTGCCTATGGGTGCTGTCTGCATTGTGTTGACACGTTCTCCCTGTGACCGTATGTGTTTCCTCCGGGTGCTCTGGTTTCCTCCCATATTCAATAGACAGACAGGTTTACAGATTCATTGGCCACTGTAAATTGTCCCTAGTGTGTAGGATAGAACTAATGTACAGGTGGTCGCTGGTCGGTGGGGAGTCGGTTCCTGTTTCCACATTGTATCTGTCAATTAAAACTAAAATAAAGACTTCTTTCTGGTCCATCGGGTGAGAATGCCTGTGTTTCTGCCAGGGGCGGTGAGGAGGGAGAACTGTGCTGTGGGAGGGGTGGTGAGCAGGGAGCGCTGCATTGTACTAGGGAGAGTGAGGAGGGAGAGCTACACTGTGGGTGGAGGGGGTGAAGGAGTGCTGTGTTGTGGAAGGGATGATGAGGAAGCGCTGTTCTGTGAGAGGAACTGTTCACTCCTTACCCTGTCTCCCCATCCCTCAGTCCCTCCTGACTTCCCCTCAAACCCTTATCCATCACAACTCAGACCCTCCTACCCTCTGTTCCTCACAACAGTCCTTCCTCACGGAGTCCCGATTCGAAGCGTGGCCTATCCATGTCCTCCACAAATGCTGCCTGACCCACTGAATTACTCCAGTGCTGTGTTTATTTGTAATCCAGCATCAGCAGTTCCTTGCGTCTCGCCCCCATTTCCTGACGCTGCCCTCACTCTCCCTTCCACCCACACTCACCGGGGTCCCACACGCACACACGCACTCATCGCCCACCACGGGAACCTCACAGCGGACGGAGGAGCAGGGTCCATGTCACAAGCACATCGTACACAGACTGGGGAAACAGCTTGCATGAGCCGCGTGTGTATCGATGCAGCGTTGCTGAGGGTGAAGCCGGCCAGCCTCAGACACATTCTCAAAGTAAACCAGTGGAGTGAAATGGAAGGATCGAACCAAGGACCTGGTCTCAGAAAACATTTAGGATTCATGTAGGAGAAAAAAAACTCATATCAGTATGCATCGTTAGAATAAAGCAAATAAAAGGGAAGTAATATTTTCCACAAACCCCAATGGCAAGCACGGCTTCATAATTTTACTTCGGAGTCACGTGAGTGATTCCGTGAAGATCCCAGCCCAGTGCGCAGGTGCGGCATTATCGCACAGCTGTGCAAACTGCGGCCAGCGGGAGTCGGGCGCTCCCGCAACCAAGGACGTGAGGTAAGTACTTACCTTAATCGGGCCTTGTGGTTTTTTGCTCCAGGGGGAGCAAAGTAGCAGAGGAAGCGGCCCCCGTTCGACTCCAGCGAAGGAGCCGACAGTGGAGGGGGATAGGCACAAACGGGACCGCACAGGCTGCGGACCGCTGCAGGGAGCTGCGCTGATGCCGGTCCGCTGAACAGCTGTTTGGTTAACAGCAGCAGACCGGAGGGAAATTTGAAAACCCGACCGGCAGCCCTGCAGACTCCTGACAAGGAGAATCGCCGCCCGGGAACCGCTACAATGCCGCCTGAAAAACGGCAGGCAGCCTCTAAATACAGGTAAGACAAAAACCTTACCAATTTACAGGTTCTATAGGAATCAACTTCCTCCAACACTGGAACAGGCTGGAGACAGCAAAAATAAGTATGTCTGTCTCCCCAAGCCAGAGGAGGACATGGAGTTCAAAACCTCCAGGAGAAAAGGGGCACTGGCTGAATGCCAAGGGAGCTGACACTCCTACCCCAGTGCTATTGCACTAGCCATCTCCCTTGTCGAGGGATTGATGCAACAGCGGAGTTTGAGCTATGCCTCCTCCAATTTATAGCACACCCTTTTGCTCCCTCTTTTGAGGCTAGCTAAGGAGGCCAGGGCTGGGCTGGCTTAAACGCTGGGCAGGCGGACGAGAACAGCAGTATGCCAGGGGAGCAGGATCAGGAAGAGCTACTGGGTGTCGTGGGCCACTACATGGCTCCTCCATGCGACCATCTTCCCAAACAAAGCCCTGCAGGAGTAGGCCTTTCTAGAGGCAAATCCGCAAGCAGCTGGGTCAGCAGACTCGCAGACAAGAGCTAAAAGCAGCGAATTCTGAAGCTCCTAACAGAAGGGTCAAGATGTCACCGCCTTTGCTCGTTTTTCCACGGATCATACTCACCTGGCAGGCGAGACGCCATGATCACCAAGGTGGTTCTCCCAGGATGAGACTATCCCGTTGCACTACGAGTGTGCTGATGCCTAAGATGTTCCCAAATTTGGGATACTCGACTGACATTTGTGCATATAAGACCTGCCCGCAACCCCAAATATACGGGGCTATACAAACCGCTGCTGCGGGAAGAGAGGCAGCTAAACCTGTGCGCCTCATGAGGGCAGGCCATGGAAATGAGCAGGACATCGCATCCAACACCCAGCTGGCAGCACCCCTCGGCATCCACCAGCAATATCGAACAAGGCTGGTGAAAGCCTGGCGACCGCTTTACATTACCCCCATAGTTCTTTTTAGACAGGGGCCCAGAGCGGAGCCGTGGGAAAATGCGCCGCCCCACCGACAGCACCAGCATACCAGCAAAACTAGGCCTTCATGAAAAAACAATAAACATGGAGGTAGGTAGTCTGGTTCCTCCCAGTTTACACTAAATAAGGGTGTTCTACTAACTGCGGGGGGGACATTTACACTTGTTGATAAAGCATGGGATGCTGTCACAAATAACTAAAATATACTCAACAGTATTAGTGAATAAAAACGAATTCAAATTGGGCATATTACCGCCAGTTCAGCAATGCGCCCAAAGGGCATTTTCTCCCTCTAAGAAAGAGGAGTGAGAAGGTTAAGCTGAACTAGAAAGGCTCATTACTAAACAGATCATGGGAGTAAACATGAACCATTGGAATTTGTATCGAATATATTCACCAAAACTACAAAAGATGGTGAATGTAGCATCATCATTGATCTAATATCACTAAATAAGTCTGTTGAGTATATACACTTTAAGATGGAGACGGGTTTTTGTCACATCTGATCTCCAAAGGATACCTATGGCGAGCATTGATATGGAAGATGCTAACTATCTTATACCCATACACTAGGATCATTATAGATACCTAAAATTTTTTACCTGGATAATGGATATCCTGGTCAGGGCAACTATGGGAGTATAGAGCATTCCCAATGGTCTAACCTCAGCCCTAAACTATTATAAATATTAAAAATGGCCATGAAAATATTAAGAAAACAAGCATAATCATGGCATATATTGGATGATATCCTCATATTAGGGGAACAAAGGAATTAGCTGTGGCAGCAGTTCTAGCTACGAAACAGCTCCCTAAAGCTCTGAGGTTCATCCCACGCCCAGATAAACCAGAATTGAAGCCGTTAACTACCATGGATTATCTGGGCTTCAATAACAATTCCATTCATATGACTGTTACTTTGCCAAGGTACTTGGGTCACTATAATCAAATCATGAATGTACCCACTGAAGCTATATCACAATTACAGTGGTGGGCAGACATATATTTGGCATAGTTTTCAGCCCTATTATCATCACCAATCCCAACTTGGTTATTAAAAACTGATGCCAGTACTTTAGGCTGGGGAGCAACTAAACTCCATATCCAGCACAGGTAACAGATGGACCAATTCACAAACATCGTTACTACACACAACTACTTGGGATTGGTGATCGCCTATTGGGCTAAAAAGCATATGCATTTCAGATGCAGCACGTACATATGTGGTTACGGATTGATAATACTATGGTGGTGGCTTATATTAACCATATGGGGAGCATAAAAATCATTGTTGTGCAACAAATTGGTCAAACAGATCTGGCAATGGTGTGTGAAAAGACATTTTAACTATCAGCTGCCTATGTCCTAGGAAGCTAGAACACAGTGGGAGACACCACGTCACGGGTAAAAATTTATGATAACATTGAATAGATGTCAAACCCAAAATATCTGCTAAAGGTATTAAGTAGTTTGGAAGCCAGATATCAATTTGGTTGCACAAGACGGAATCACCAGTAACCTATGTATGTGACTTAGGAACCAGATCAGAGGCAGCAGCGATAGATGCCTACACGCTGGAAGGTTGAACTTCTGCTTTGCCTTCCTCCCTTCTGCCTCATCAGTCGGGCACTTCGCAATACAGATGGAATCTGTCTCCGAGATATTGAACGTGCCCGACCGGCCTACACAGCCATGGTTCCCAGTTCATCACGACATGGTGGGCGAGTCACCTATGGATTTCCCTAGTGGACCATGGTTGCTGACTCAACCCAGTATCAGGCATAAGCCACCCATGCCAGGGAAACATCAAACTCCTGGATGCAGAGTTTGAATAGACCTTACCAGGGACTGGGATTATCCAAAGGAACCATTACCACCATGTCGGCATCCCTGCGAACAGTCACCAAGAGCTAACATGGGTAAAATACTGCCACGACGCAGGGACAACATACCAAACTATTCAACCACTGACGTATTGCAGTTCCTGGAACATCCACACCATGACTAAAAGGTGAGTTACAGTGCCGTAAATACAGCATGGAGCACCTTGTCCGCTTATCTAAAACAGCAGGACAGCAGACCGTGGAGGTATACCCATGTATGGGATATCGGTGTGATATTGACATATCAACATTTGTTCCCTATTGCTTTTTCATTGACTTAACACAAAAGCTGTGATCAAGCTGTGATTTAAAAGCCCATAACTTTGTTAAAATTTAAGAGAACTGAAAGAAATGTTCAGTTATTATAGATTGAAGCATTCTGAAACAATATGAACCAATCTTACTTAGATGACTTGAAATTAAAGCATATAGTTAGTTAGTTAGTTAGTTACCTAATTGTAGCTAATTACAAAATTCAATTACTAGATCTAAACATCTATCCATTTCTTAAGAATAGATTAACATTTTTAAATAGCCTATGTGTCCAAATAACATTCACACAAGAATTCAGAATATAACATATTTTTAAAATCTCATTGTCATGGGATTATAGGCCAAATAGAAGAAATGTTTAATACCTGTAAATTAATGGCCATTTAAATCAGCTTGCAAGTGGGATTTTCTGGAACGGGACCAATTTGGAACGTTCTTAAGAAACACTTTTATACATAAAAAGAAACTACTTTCATTTTTAACTGGTCCTCCATAAAATTCGTCCCTGTTGTCGGCATTGACTGCTTCAGAAGGTGATTTTAAAATCACTACAGCTTATAAGTTGTCAGGTGAATTAAAAAAAAAAACACACAGAATGGCCGTAGGGACGATTCTTTAGCAAAAATGTGTACTCCAACAAAATATAATTCAGGACCAGGTTGGGAAAAACCCCGTTTTAACTCCGCGTGCACCCCCCCCCCCCCAAATGCGCCAAAATTGTGCACACTGCCAGTGGCAGAATTACAGCGCCGCTGAAGGTAAGTTTTGTAACATACCTAGAGGATATTTGTCCATGGCCGATGCTCCCTAGAGGAGCAAAGGGCTTAAGAAAAACTAAACCCCGGAACCACCTCGACCAAACATCACCTCAGCTAAACCTCACATCAGCTAAATTTCACACCTCACCAAATCTTGCTTCGATTAAACCGCTAGCTTCAACTAAACCTAACATCGACTAAACTTGACATTGACTAAACCTCATACCTCACTACTCCTCACACCTAAACCTCGCTTCAACTAAACTCCTCACCTCGAACCTCACCTCAACTAAACCTCACTTCAACTAAACCTCACCTCAGATAAACCGCACACCTCAACTAAACCTCACACTAGGTATGTTGCAAAACGTACCTGAAGCGTCGCTGAAAATCTGTCCCAGCCCGTGTGCACGGTTTTGGCGCCGTTTAGAGGGGGGCGGGTTTAAAACGCGATTTTCCCTAGGCTGTTCCAATCGAGGTTTTTCAGCCTAGTTAATTATTAACGAAAAATCGCTGGAAGATTCCCTTGCTTGAGCTATTATTAGTTTTTATTTAATTGTTATAGTAGGTTAAAAATTAACCTCTAAACCCCCGACAGCCGACAACGGGCCGGATCTCATACAGGGGACAACGGAAGGTAGGCTGTTTATTTTTACGTTAAAAAGGGCTTCTTAAGATCCCTTTATACAAAGTTTAATATTGCGAGTAGCTAATTTTGGGCCCATTATATCCCGCAGTATTTTTCTGGGCATTTGAGGGCACAAATCTAGCGCAATGTGAACGTTTTAAACCAGCGCGTTCACAGGATACCACTAGAAAGCTGATTTAAATTGACTTTAAGTTACAGCAATTGAACACTAAATTCCTCCCATTTGGCCTATAAATTAATGTAAATGAGATTTAAAAATCATGTTTTATTGTGAATTATTTGTGAATATTATTTGGACACTTAGGCAATTTAAAAATGTTAGTCATTTATTAAGAAATGGATAGATGTTTAGATCTAGTAATTGAAGTTTGAAATTAGCTACAATTAGGTAACTAACTAATTATATGCTTTAATTTCAGGTCATCCAAGTAAGATTATTTTATATTTGTTTCAGAATGGTTCAATCTATGATAACTGAAAATTTCATTCAGTTCTCTTAATTTTTAAGAAAGTTATGGGCTTTTGACTGTCCACGATCACAGCTTTTTTGTGATGTCCATAGAAAATCAATAGGGAACAAGATGCTAATTTCCGAGTATGAAAATGGCCATAACGTTTTAAATACTTGCGATCTGAAAGTAAATTAGGTGTCAAATTAAACTTATTTTTATGCTTTATCTGATGGGATAAATTGCAGACTTGATTTTTTAAATCTCAAAATTTTGTAACATTGCTACTTACACCTCAACCAACCGAACCCTCACCTCAAAAAAACCTGACCTCAACTAAACCCCACCTCAGCTAAACTTGACCTCACTAAACCTCCCACCTCGCAACTAAACTTCACCTCAACTACACTTCACCTCAACTACACTTCACCTCAACTACACTTCACCTCAACTAAACTTCACCTCAACTACACTTCACCTCAACTACACTTAACCTCAAGTAAACTTCACCTCAACTACACTTCACCTCAACTAAACCTAAAGCTCACATCAGCTGAACTTTACCCGCCGTCTAATTGCTGTCTCTCCCAGATTATAGAGGAGCAAGATAGACCACTCCTCGAAAAATGCGTAGTATCACGTGTGTGATTGTCGACGCCATTTTTTGAGGCATTTTATTGGGCTTCCCCCACACTGTCATGGCGTCCTTATCTAAATTTCATCTCACTGCTCTGCTATCAATTGTTCTAATCGTAAATCTAAACGACCCGACCTGTCATTCTTTAGGTTCCCCAATAAAAAAGAAAGGTGAGAAAATATTATTATTATTTTCAGTCGATATTCTGTCGTGAAAATGTTATTTTCTGTTCTCCCATCAATGGCCATTGGGAAATTAGGTTTGTCGGCACATTAGAAAGTTAGTAGACTTATTTTTAATAGATCTTTACTTACCATAATAATAAAGACAATTTTAACACTTCTGTACATTTTTGGTTTTGTTCTTGTAAGGGATTGGTCTCCAAAATATGGCCCGCGGGGCACATTAGGCCCAGTGACCAGGAGATTTTTCAAGCTCATATTCGAGTCCGAGAACGCGATGGCTGTTACCCGTTATAACCCTCGAATTGTCGAGACATCACAAGCAAAGATCACAAGCCCACCGTGAAGCAGGGTGCAATCAAAGATTATACAACTGCTGCACCCGCTGAGTTTCTCCAGCATTTTTGTGTACCTACTGTTCTATCATCTTTAGGTGCAATGGTGGCCGCGATCAAAGATACTAGAGGGACTCTGCTCTATAATCTTTGGTCGGAATGGGACGGCTGCGCGTTATAATGTGCTATCGTTCCACTCCCCCCCCTTCTCCCTGTCCCCCTTCTCCCTCTCCCCCTTCTCCCTGTCCCCCTTTTCCCTGTCCCCCTTCTCCCTGTCCCCCTTTTCCCTGTCCCCCTTCTCCCTGTCCCCCTTCTCCCTCTCCCCCTTCTCCCTCTCCCCCTTCTCCCTCTCCCCCTTCTCCCTCTCCCCCTTCTCACTCTCCCCCTTCTCCCTGCCCCCCTTCTCCCTGTCCCCCTTCTCCCTGTCCCCCTTCTCCCTCTCCCCCTTCTCCCTCTCCCCCTTCTCCCTGTCCCCCTTCTCCCTCTCCCCTTCTCCCTCTCCCCCTTCTCCCTCTCCCCCTTCTCACTCTCCCCCTTCTCCCTGTCCCCCTTCTCCCTGTCCCCCTTCTCCCTGCCCCCCTTCTCCCTGTCCCCCTTCTCCCTGTCCCCCTTCTCCCTGTCCCCCTTCTCCCTCTCCCCCTTCTCCCTGCCCCCCTTCTCCCTGTCCCCCTTCTCCCTCTCCCCCTTCTCCCTCTCCCCCTTCTCCCTCTCCCCCTTCTCCCTCTCCCCTTCTCCCTGTCCCCCTTCTCCCTGTCCCCCTTCTCCCTGTCCCCCTTCTCCCTGTCCCCCTTCTCCCTCTCCCCCTTTTCCCTGTCCCCCTTCTCCCTCTACCCCTTCTCCCTCTACCCCTTCTCCGTCTCTTCTCACGATTTCTCTCTCCCCTCTCTTCTCTCGATCTCTCTCTCCCTCTCTTCTCTCGATCTCCCTCCCTTCCCTCTCTCCCTCCCTTACCTCTTCGTGAGAGTTGGCAGCTCTGCTATGCCTTGGGTCCAAAAGAGGATAGAAAGAATATACTTAATGGTCTTTGTAAGAAGATTTTAATAAGCTCTTCTACATTTAAGGTAAATTGACATATTAGATGCAAAAAGCATCTTCAATATACAGGTCTCTCCACACAACTGAAAACAATTGCATTTAAGTGATATATCATCCATTCTGCAGGCATGTAGTTATGATCATTTTTTTTCTTATTAGTTAATCCTAAATGATATCTCCTGTAATTTCAGATGTCAACAGTGGGTCCAGAATACTCGTTGACAAGATCTCCTGCACCGAACTGCAGAGTATTTGTCAAATAACTGCCGTCTTATGTACATTGTGTGAAATTGTGATTTGTTAACTGCACAAAACTAATGCAAATGGCGATATATTTATTATTGTATCTACGTTAGACATTTTGCTCTTTGGTGTTAGAACGCGGGGCGGGAGATTGCAACCTTCACGTGGTGCACCCTGTTTCGACAAATGCAATCAACCCGGTGTGCACAGTCAAATAAGATCAAATAGAACAAATTGTCCTACAACTTTAGGCTGTGCACGCCATACGCAAGAAGAAGAAGAAGAAGTGTCAGAACGCAGTCTGAAGAAAGCTTCCGACCTTCAACGTCACCTATTCCTTTTCTCCAGAGATGCTGCCTGACCCACTGAGTTACTCCAGCATTTTGTGTCTATCCCTGTTTAGATTGGACTCGTGGGTGGAGATTGCGGCTGGTCTGGTGATCTAGAACAAGGGCCAAAGTCTCAGAATATGGGTCATGATATTTAGTAATGAGACAAGGAGCAGTTTCTTCACTCAAGGGCTGGGAATCTTGGAATTGTTGATCACGTGAGATGGTGGAAGTCGAGCCCTTGAAAGGAGAGATATTTTTTTTCAAATACGAAAAGGATGAAGGATAATGGAGAGAATGTGGGAATAAGGTGTTGAGTTGCAGGATCAACAATAATCTTACTGATGGTGGTGTGAACTTAGATGGCTTATTCTTGCTTCTATTTCTTACAGAGACACAGCGCGGAAACAGGCCCTTTGGCCCACCGCGTCCGCTTTGACCAGCGATCCCCGCACACTAACACCATCCTACACACACTACGGACAATTTACACTTATACCAAGCCTACAAACCTGTATGTCTTTGGAGTGTGGGAGGAAACCGAAGATCTCGGAGAACACCCATTCAGTCACGGAGAGAACCTACGAACTCCGTGCAGACAGCACCCACTGTAAGGCAGCAACTTTACTGCTGCATCACCATGCCGCCCTTAATCCACTAGGGCACTAGGTTACAATAAACTTCCTACATATTCCAGGAATGCATCTCATAAAAATGGGAGAGGTTTAAATGCATTGTAAAATCTGCTCTCAGTTTCCTAGATCGGTATTGCTCTGATGGCCTCTTTGTATCATTTTCTTTGATTTAAACCATCCATTGTTCTGCATTTAGATTTTATTTTTTCCCCTGTGGATCACAAGGCACTGTTTGTTTCAGGAGTGACTCTAATCTCCAGCGTAATTTGACAAGACAGCCAAGAGGGCAAACACAGGCTGTTCAGAGCTGCTGCCTGTATCGCATGAGAGAACAAGAATGAGACCAACTTGTTTTTTGCAGATCATCAACCCTTGACTGATGTTATCAATGCTGATGGTGACTCAAGGAGACTCAACCAGGTGGTGGTTTACAAAGGTCCATGCCCATTGTTCCTCATGGCATACCAGCAGCCTCAACAGATCACCTAGTCATAGAGTCTCACAGCGTAGAAGCAGGCCCTTCAGCTCAACTTGCCCACGCTGGCCAACATGTCCCATCTACACTAGTCCCACATGCCTGCATTTGGCCCATACCCCTCTAAACCTGTCCTAACCATCAAATAACCTAACAGAACTGTCATATGAGGAAAGATTGAAAAGACTAGGTTGAAATTGTTCTACATGACAATAAAACACTCTTGTTAGATTCAAGGGGATCTTATAGAAACATATAAATGAATAAAAGGACTGAACAAGCTAGATATCCATGTTGACTTGGACTAATCCTTTTACTACTATCCAAATGCCCCATTATTACATCTTTAATAACTGACTCCAGCATCTTTCACACCACCAAAGTCGGGCTAACTGGTCTGTAATTCCCCGTTTTCTCTCATGCTCCTTTCTTGAAAAGTGGGATAGCATTAGCTATCCTCCAATCCACAGGAACGGATCGTAAATCTATTGATCGTTGGAAAATGATCATAGGTATAAATATATATGTATGTGTATATATGCATGTATGTGTATATATGCATGTATATGTGTGTATATATGTATGTATATATGTTTAAATATGTGTGTATGTGTGCATATAAATGTATCCATATGTATGTGTGCATTTGTATGTGTATACGTGTGTATGTATGTATGTGTATATATGTATGTGTATATATATGTGTATGGTTTATGTATATCATCTTACAAGACAAATAAATTAATAGTGATTATTTAAATCAAAGTTGCTTCTGATCCATGAGAATAAACTTTATTTTCTCTAACTTGCCTCTCACACACAGACACACATTCATATAAATATATAATATATATATACGTTAAATTTAATTTTGTGCAGTGTGTGTTAAAGCAATACAAGGGAAACTGCACAATACAATGCAAGGGAAACTACGCAAAGGAGGGGGCTGTTCCCGCTACAAGATACTAGAGGATCTTTGCTTTGGATCAAAGATTATAGCGGAGCTCTATAATCTTTGCTTTGGATCACAGCGGGTGGCATACTGGAAATCGCGTGTTGCATTAAGAAATGGCGGCCGTGACGTTCCGTCACGTACTACACGTCAGTCCATTGGATTTCAGAGGAGTGGTCTATCTTGCTCTGCTATAAGATCTTTGGGCCCCAGTGTGGATTGGTGATGTGTAGGCCCCAGAGTGGATTGGAGGCGGGTAGGCCCCAGTGTGGATTGGAGGCGGGTAGGCCCATTGTGTGGTTTGGAGGTATGTAGGCCCCAGTGCGGATTGGAGGTGTGTAGGTCCCTAGTGCAGATGCGAGATGGATAGCCTCCAGTGCGGATTGGAGGTGTGTATGCCCCCAGAGCGGATGCGAGGTGCATAGGCCCCAATGCGGATTGGAGGTGGGTAGGCCCCCAGTGTGGAAATGAGGTGAATAGGCCCCAGTGCGGATGTGAGGTGGATAGGCCCCAGTGCGGAAGTGAGGTGGATAGGCCCCAGTGTGGATGTGAGGTGGATAGGCCCCCAGTGCAGGTGCGAGGTGGATAGGCCCCAGTGTGGATGTGAGGTGGATAGGCCCCCAGTGTGGATTGGAACTGGATAGGCCCCAGTGCGGATTGGAGGTGGGTATGCCCCAGTGTGGATTGGAGGTGGGTATGCCCCAGTGTGGATTGGACGTGGGTAGGCACCCAGTGCGGATGCGAGGTGGATAGGCCCCAGTGTGCTGTGAGTATAAAAACAGCGCGGGCTTGCTTCTACAGAGGCCCGGGGAGCCGTTGGCGAGAGGAGGTCTTACCTGGAGCTGTGAGTATAAAAACAGCGCGGGGTTTGCTTCTACAGAGGCCCGGGGAGCCGTTGGCGAGAGGAGGTCTTACCTGAAGCTGTGAGTATAAAAACAGCGCGGGGTTTGCTTCTACAGAGGCCCGGGGAGCCGTTGGCGAGAGGAGGTCTTACCTGGAGCTGTGAGTATAAAAACAGCGCGGGGTTTGCTTCTACAGAGGCCCGGGGAGCCGTTGGCGAGAGGAGGTCTTACCTGGAGTCTCTTTGCTACTCAGTCCACCTCCAATTCACAAGTGGACATCAACTCGTACACCTCAACAGTTCTGGACTATATAAAATTCTGTACCGATAATGTCACTACCCACAAGGAGATAAAGACTTTCCCTAACCAGAAGCCGTGGATGAGCAGGGAGGTCAGACTCCTACTGAAGGCTCGCGATGCCGCTTTCAGATCTGGCGACGCTGAGGGATACAGCTCATCCAGGGCCAATCTGAAAATGGGAATTAGGACTGCTAAACTAAATCATAAACGGCGGATTGAGGAGCATTTCCACAACAACTCTGACCCCAGGCGCATGTGGCAAGGAATCAAATCCCTCGCCGATTATCAGAAAGTTAACACCCCTCCCCCAGACAACGACACCCTGCCTGATGAGCTAAACCACTTCTATGCTCGCTTTGACCGAGACAACAAAACCCCAGCCATTAAAGTTGCTCCACCCCCGAATGAACAACCTCTCAGCCTCTCCACCTCTGCTGTACAAGATGCACTGAGCAAGGTGAATGAGCGCAAAGCTGCCGGCCCCGATGGCATCCCTGGTCGGGTGCTTAGGGCATGTGCTGGACAACTATCCCCAGTCCTCGCCGACATTTTCAATCTCTCACTGGCCCAGGGTGTTGTCCCCACTTGCCTCAAGACATCAACCATCGTGCCAGTGCCCAAACAGTCAGCTACAGGGAGTCTCAACGATTTACGCCCAGTGGCACTCACCCCTGTTATTGCAAAGTGCTTTGAGCGGCTGATCTTGGCTCACCTCAAAGCCTGCCTCCCCCCCACACTGGACCCCCATCAGTTTGCCTACCGGACCAACAGGTCTACAGAGGACGCCATATCGGCGGCCCTACACTCTGCCCTGACCAACCTGGACTACAACAACTCCTACATCAGGCTGCTGTTCATTGATTTCAGCTCTGCCTTTAACACCGTCATCCCAGCCAGCTTGATCACCAAACTCAGTGGACTTGGCATCTCCACCTCCCTCTGCAACTGGACATTGGACTTCCTCACTAACAGACCACAGTCTGTTAGGGTCAATAACCTCACCTCCTCCACTATAATACTGAACACCGGAGTGCCACAGGGCTGTGTGCTCAGCCCTCTCCTCTACTCCCTCTTCACCCACGACTGCATCCCAAAGTACGGATCCAACGCCATTATTAAGTTTGCTGACGATACCACGGTAGTAGGACTGATCAGCGACAACGATGAGTCAGCCTACAGGGATGAGATCCAGCACCTGACCACCTGGTGTGCCGACAATAACCTCATCCTCAACTCCAAAAAGACGAAGGAGATTATTGTCGACTTCAGGCAGACCAGAGGAGGCAGTCATACCGCCATCCATATCAACGGGACTGAGGTGGAGCGCGTCTCCAGCTATAAATTCCTCGGAGTGCATATCTCGGAGGACTTGTCCTGGTCCCTCAACACCTCCAAGCTGATCAAAAAGGCACAGCAGCGCCTTTACTTCCTTAGGAGGCTCAAGAAAGCCCACCTGTCCCCCCAGATCCTGACCAACTTTTACCGCTGTACCATCGAGAGTATCCTGACCACCTGCTTCACGGTATGGTACAGCAGCTGCACTGCTGCGGACAGGAAAGCACTACAACGGGTGGTGAAAACCGCGCAGCACATCATCGGTGCCCCGCTCCCTGCCATGGATGCCCTCCACCGAAAACGGTGTCTGAGACGGGCTGGGAAGATCATCAAAGACCCCTCACACCCCAACCATGGACTGTTTGCCCTCCTCCCATCAGGGAGGCGGTACAGGAGCCTCAGGTCACGTACCAGCAGGATGAGGAAAAGCTTCTATAACAACACAATCACACTGCTGAACTCGGAGTCCCGACGATAGATTTCTCTGGTCCCTCCGTCCCCTTTGTTTAATCATTCTGTATTTCCTGATTATTCTGTATCTTCTCTCTTTCTATTTTTTTGTTTTTTCTTTATGTACAACTACTACGGACTGACGCAAAACTGCATTTCGTTGTACTGATACTTGTATTTGTGCGATGACATTAAAGTTGAATTGAATTGAATTGAATTGAATTGGAGCTGTGAAATCTGCAACGTTCCATCTCACTTCCAGAGAAAGATTCTGATTCTGGTGGAAGCCTCTGATTGGTGGAAGAGGACCAGCAGAAGCAGCTGATTGGCTGATTGGCTTGTATTGTATTTGCATTGTAATTGTAAGGCTTTATTGTATTTGGATAAGGGGGACAATGAAGGCCAGGGCAGTTTACTGTTCTGGATGTCAGATGTGGGAGGTCATGGAGTCGGAGTGCCCTCCAGACGTCCACATCTGCGCCAGGTGCGTCGAGATGGAGCACTTAAGGGACCGTGTCAGGAACCTGGAACAGCAACTCGATGACCTCTGTCTGCTCAGGGAGAGCGAGGAGGTCAGAGAAAGGAGTTACAGGGAGGTGGTCACTCCAAGACCACGGGAGACAGAAAACTGGGTCACAGTTAGGAAGGGCAACGGGCAGAGGCAGGGACTGGTGAGTACCCCGATGGCTGTACACCTTAGAAATAAGTACTCGTGCTTGAGTAAGGGTGGGGGGGGACAGCCTACCTGGGGGCAGTGACAGCGACCGGGTCTCTGGCACAAAGACCGGTCCGGTTGCTCAGAAGGGTAAGGAAAAGAAGGGGAAGGCAATTGTAATAGGGGACTCTATAGTCAGGGGGTCGGATAGGCGATTCTGTGGACGCAGACAGGAGTCCCGGATGGTAGTTTGCCTCCCTGGTGCCAGGGCCAGGGATGTGTCTGAACGGGTTCAAGAAATCCTGAAATGGGAGGGAGAGGAGGCTGAGGTTGTGGTGCATATAGGTACCAACGACATAGGTAAAAAAAGAGAAGAGGTCCTGAAAGAAGAATTTAGGGAGTTAGGTAGAGAGTTAAGGAGAAGGACTGGAAAGGTAACAATCTCAGGATTACTGCCTGTGCCACGCGACGGTGAGAGTAGGAATGGAGTGAGGTGGAGGATAAATGCGTGGATGAGGGACTAGTGCAGTGGGTATGGATTCAAGTTTCTGGATCATTGGGACCTCTTTTGGGGAAGGTGCGACCTGTACAGAAAGGACGGGTTGCACTTGAACTCAAGGGGGACCAATATCCTGGCGGGGAGATTTGCAAAGGCTACTGGGGAGACTTTAAACTAGTATGGTTGGGGGGAGGGACTCAAATTGGGAAAGCTAGCAGTCAGTGTGTGAAGCAGGGGGCAGAGAATGGTAGCACTCTGACCCAAAATGTAGGGGAGAGAGAAGAAAAAGAAAATAATCAGAGAATAAGAGAGGGTGGGTTTCTTAAATGTGTATATTTTAATGCTAGGAGCATTGTAAGAAAAGTGGATGAACTTAGAGCCTGGATTGACACCTGGAAGTATGATGTTGTGGCGATCAGTGAAACATGGTTGCAGGAGGGCTGTGATTGGAAATTAAATATTCCAGGATTTCGTTGCTTCAGGTGTGATAGAATTGGAGGGGCAAGAGGTGGAGGTGTTGCATTGCTTATCAGGGAAGATATTACAGCAGTGCTTTGGCAGGATAGATTAGAGGGCTCGTCTAGGGAGGCTATTTGGGTGGAACTGAGAAATGGGAAAGGGGTAGCAACACTTATAGGGGTGTATTATAGACCGCCAAATGGGGAGCGAGAATTGGAAGAACAAATATGTAAGGAGATTGCAGATATTAGTAGTAAGCACAAGGTAGTGATTGTGGGAGATTTCAATTTTCCACACATAGACTGGGAAACACATTCTGTAAATGGGCTGGATGGTTTGGAGTTTGTAAAATGTGTGCAGGATAGTTTTTTGCAACAATACATAGAAGTACCAACTAGAGAAGGGGCGGTACTGGACCTCCTGTTAGGAAATGGGATGGGTCAGGTGGCAGAGGTATGCGTTGGGGAACAGTTCGGATCCAGTGATCACAATACCATTAGTTTCAATATAATTATGGAGTGGGACAAAACTGGACCTAGGGTTGAGATTTTTGATTGGAGAAAGGCTAACTTTGAGGAGATGCGAAAGGATTTAAAAGGAGTAAATTGGGACAGTTTGTTTTATGGGAAAGATGTGGAAGAGAAATGGAATACATTTAAAGGTGAAATTTTAAGAGTACAGAATCTTTATGTCCCTGTTCGGTTGAAAGGAAATCGTAAAAATTGCAAAGAGCCATGGTTTTCAAGGGAAATTGGACACTTGGTTCGGAAAAAGAGGGAGATCTACAATAATTATAGGCAGCATGGAGTAAATGAGGTGCTTGAGGAGTATAAAGAATGTAAAAAGAATCTTAAGAAAGAAATTAGATAAGCTAAAAGAAGATATGAGGTTGCTTTGGCAAGTAAGGTAAAAGTAAATCCGAAAGGTTTCTACCGCTATATTAATAGCAAAAGGATAACGAGGGATACAATTGGTCCATTAGAGAGTCAGAGTGGACAACTATCTGCAGAGCCAAAAGAGATGGGGGAGATATTGAACAGTTTCTTTTCTTCGGTATTCACCAAGGAGAAGGATATTGAATTATGTGAGGTAAGGGAAACAAGTAGAGTAGCTATGGAAACTATGAGGATCAAAGAAGAGGAAGTACTGAAACTTTTGAGAAATATAAAAGTGGATAAGTCTCCAGGTCCGGACAGGATATTCCCTAGGACATTGAGGGAAGTTAGTGTAGAAATAGCAGGGGCTATGGCAGAAATATTTCAAATGTCATTAGAAACGGGAATAGTGCCGGAGGATTGGCATACTGCGCATGTTATTCCATTGTTTAAAAAGGGGTCTAAGAGTAAACCTAGCAATTATAGACCTGTTAGTTTGACGTCAGTGGTGGGCAAATTAATGGAAAGAATACTTAGAGATAATATATATAAGCATCTGGATAAACAGGGTCTGATTAGGAACAGTCAACATGGATTTGTGCCTGGAAGGTCTTGTTTAACTAATCTTCTTGAATTTTTTGAAGATGTTACACGGGAAATTGATGAGGGTAACGCAGTGGATGTTGTGTATATGGACTTCAGTAAGGCCTTTGACAAGGTTCCTCATGGAAGGTTGGTTAAGAAGGTTCAATGGTTGGGTAGTAATGGTGGAGAAGCAAGATGGATTCAACAGTGGCTGAATGGGAGATGCCAGAGAGTAATGGTGGATGGTTGTTTGTCAGGTTGGAGGCCAGTGACGAGTGGGGTGCCACAGGGATCTGTGTTGGGTCCACTGTTGTTTGTCATGTACATCAATGATCTGGATGATGGTGTGGTAAATTGGATTAGTAAGTATGCAGATGATACTAAGATAGGTGGGGTTGCGGGTAATGAAGTAGAGTTTCAAAGTCTACAGAGAGATTTATGCCAGTTGGAATAGTGGGCTGAAAGATGGCAGATGGAGTTTAATGCTGATAAGTGTGAGGTGCTACATCGTGGCAGGACAAATCAAAATAGGACGTACATGGTAAATGGTAGGGAATTGAAGAATGTAGGTGAACAGAGGGATCTGGGAATAACTGTGCACAGTTCCCTGAAAGTGGAATCTCATGTAGATAGGGTGGTAAAGAAAGCTTTTGGTGTGCTGGCCTTTATAAATCAGAGCATTGAGTATAGAAGTTGGGATGTAATGTTAAAATTGTACAAAGCATTGGTGAGGCCTATTCTGGAGTATTGTGTACAGTTTTGGTCGCCTAATTATAGGAAGGATGTCAACAAAATAGAGAGAGTACAGAGGAGATTTACTAGAATGTTGCCTGGGTTTCAGCAACTAAGTTACAGAGAAAGGTTGAACAAGTTAGGGCTTTATTCTTTGGAGCGCAGAAGGTTAAGGGGGGACTTGATAGAGGTTTTTAAAATGATGAGAGGGATAGACAGAGTTGACGTGGAAAAGCTTTTCCCACTGAGAGTAGGGAAGATTCAAACAAGGGGACATAACATGAGAATTAAGGAACTGAAGTTTAGGGGTAACATGAGGGGGAACTTCTTTACTCAGAGAGTGGTAGCAGTGTGGAATGAACTTCCACTGAAGGTGGTGGAGGCAGGTTCGTTTTTATCATTTAAAAATAAATTGGATAGTTATATGGATGGGAAGGGAATGGAAGGTTATGGTCTGAGCGCAGGTATATGGGACTAGGGGAGATTATGTGTTCGGCACGGACTAGAAGGGTCGAGATGGCCTGTTTCCGTGCTGTAATTGTTATATGGTTATTATATGGTAAGCCCAATGTGTGGATTGGAGGTGGATAGGCCCCAGTGTGGATTGGAGGTGGATAGGCCCCATTGTGGATTGGAGGTAGGTAGGCCCCCAGTGCGGATGCGATGTGGATAGGCCCCAGTGCGGATTAGAGGTGTGTAGGCCCCAGTGTGGGTTGGAGGTGTGTAGGCCCCAGTGTGAATTGGTGGATAGGCCCCAGTGCAGATTGGCCCTAGTGCGGATTGGTGGAAAGGCCCCAGTGTAGATTGGTGGAAAGGCCCCAATGCGGATTGGAGGTGGGTAGGCCCCCAGTGTGGATTGGAGGTGAGTAGGCCCCCAGTGTGGATTGGAGGTGTGTAGGCCCCCAGTGCGGATTGGAGGTGTGTAAGCCCACAGTGTGGATTGGAGGTGGATAGGCCCCAATGCGGATTAGAGGTGGGTAGGCCCCCAGACTGGATGCGAGGTGGATAGGCCCCAGAGCGGATGCCAGGTGGATAGGCCCCAGTGTGGATTGGAGGTGGATAGGCCCTCAGACTGGATGCGAGGTGGATAGGCCCCAGTGCGGCAACCAGGTGGATAGGCCCCAGTGTGGATGCGAGGTGGATAGGCCCCAGTGCGGAAGTGAGGTGGGTCGGTCAGGTGCGGCAACCAGGTGTGTAGGCCCCAGTGTGGATTGGTCATGGATAGGCCCCAGAGTGGATGCGAGGTGGATAGGCCCCAGAGCGCATGTGAGGTGGATAGGCCCCAGTGCGGAAGTGAGGTGGATAGGCCCCAGTGCGGAAGAGAGGTGGTTAGGCCCCAGTGCGGAAGAGAGGTGGTTAGGCCCCAGTGTGGATGTGAGGTGGATAGGCCCCAGTGCGGAAGAGAGGTGGTTAGGCCCCAGTGTGGATGCGAGGTGGATAGGCCCCAGTGCAGAAGTGAGGTGGATAGGCCCCAGTGCGGATGTGAGGTGGATAGGCCCCAGTGCGGATGTGAGGTGGATAGGCCCCAGTGCGGAAGAGAGGTGGTTAGGCCCCAGTGCGGAAGCGAGGTGTTTAGGCCCCAGTGTGGATGCGAGGTGGATAGGCCCCCAGTGCGGATTAGAGGTGTGTAGGCCCCAGTGCGGATTGGAGGTGCGTAGGCCTCAGTGCGGATTGGAGGTGGATAGGCCCCCAGTGCGGATGTGAGGTGGATAGGCCCCAGTGCGGATTGGAGGTGGATAGGCCCCAGTGCGGATTGGAGGTGGATAGGCCCCAGTGTGGATTGGAGGTGGATAGGCCCCAGTACAAGTGCGAGGTGGATAGGCCCCCAGTGTGGATGCGATGTGGATAGGCCCCAGTTCGGATGCGAGGTGGATAAGCCCCAGTGTGTCTTGGTGGATAGGCCCCAGTGCGTATTGGCCCCAGTGCGGATGCGAGGTGGATAGGACCCCAGGTGCAGCGGCGAGGTTCGGCGGGGAAAGGGTTAAATAAACTACATACCTTTTGCTTTGTCCTGCACTTCCAATGATCCAAGGATCTGTGGAGTAAATTCCTCTCCGCAATATAAACCTCACCTGCAATTTAATCCCACCCACCAAAGCCTCCGGAATCGCAAGCACCGCACGAGTCACCGATGGTAGGTTGTGTAACAACGCCACTATCTCAAAAGTTTAACACACCTTGGTGCAACGAGCAGAGGCCCCCCTCGCTCTCGAGGCCCTAAGCTTAAACTTGTCTAGTTTCTACGTAAATCCTGACCTGCCCATAATCTGTAGGGAGTGGATGAGAAAGTGGGTTAAAAGAGAACAAATGTGAACGGGTGATCGATGGTTCAGAGAGTGGGCTTGGGGATTGAGGGGCCCGTTTCATTGCTGTATCTTTCAATCAACTTGGTTAGTATGGACCATGTGGGCCAACTGGCCTCTTTCTGTGTTGCACATCTCTATGACTCGATACCTAATTTGAAGTATAGCTAAACTCAAATCAAAGAAAAAACACGATTAGCTCAGATGTTTAGGATGATTTCACAAAAGGTCACTGGGTCATAGGTCTTCATGCACGGAGCCGCAAAATCCAACTGGGGTACAAACGTCACATCCAGTACATGTTATTAATGCTAGAAACACCTACTTTCAAACCTGTTAAAAACCGCCAAAACGGTTAGTTTTTGCGCTATAAATAACTGTGCCAGTCGGGGTGACCGTGAGACACAGTTATCCTACTTTAGAGTTCCAAAGATTAAGAAAAATGAAGGTAAAGAGAAGAGAGAGCTGAAGGGGAATACAGTTGAACAGAGGGATCTGGGTATAACCGTGCATAGTTTCTTGAAGGTGGAATCTCATATAGATAGGGTGGTAAAGAATGCTTTTGGTATGCTAGCCTTTATAAATCAGAGCATTGAGTATAGAAGCTGGGATGTAATGTTAAAATTGTACAAGGCATTGGTGAGGCCAAATCTGGAGTATGGTGTACAATTTTGGTCGCCAAATTATAGGAAGGATGTCAACAAAATAGAGAGAGTACAGAGGAGATTTACTAGAATGTTGCCTGGGTTTCAACAACTAAGTTACAGAGAAAGGTTGAACAAGTTAGGGCTTTATTCTTTGGAGCGCAGAAGGTTAAGGGGGGACCTGATAGAGGTCTTTAAAATGATGAGAGGGATAGACAGAGTTGATGTGGACAAGCTTTTCCCTTTGAGAATAGGGAAGATTCAAACAAGAGGACATGACTTCAGAATTAAGGGACAGAAGTTTAGGGGTAATATGAGGGGGGACTTCTTTACGCAGAGAGTGGTGGCGGTGTGGAATGAGCTCCCAGTGGAAGTGGTGGAGGCAGGTTCATTGGTATCATTTAAAAATAAATTGGATAGGCATATGGATGAGAAGGAAATGGAGGGTTATGGTACGAGTGCAGGCAGGTGGGACTAAGGGGAAAAAAATTTGTTCGGCATGGACTTGTAGGGCCGAGATGGCCTGTTTCCGTGCTGTAATTGTTATATGGTTATAAAATAACAGCAGAAGTTGTTGGCCGTGCAGATACATAGATAGAAGATATCGGGAATTCAAGTGGGGTACAAGCATCACTTCCGGTCAATGTTAGTGAAGCTGAAAACGACGACTTTTACACCCGTTACAAACTGCGAAAACGGCCCTTTTTAGCGCTGTAAATTACTGTGCCAGTCGGGGTAACCGCAGGGCACGGTTATCTCACTTTAGAGCCCAGAAGATAAAGAGAAACGATGGTAAAGACAAGAGGGAGCTGAAGGGAAAATAACAGCGGAAGTGGTTAGCAGACATTGCCCGTGGAGATTTAAAGATCGGAAATATCGGGAATTGTCACGTTTGCTCACTGCATTTCATCAAAAGTAAGGCATTATGTTTTATCTTTATTCATTTGTTATATAAAAAGTTTTAAAAGTGAAAAATCCATCATAAAAATGGCAAAATCTTCCATGGTTCTCAGGTGGGTTTTAACATACAAAAAGAAAATGCTTCTGAAGCTACATTTACCATTTAAATAATAGTAAACCATAAATGCGTTTTCAAATGAATTTTACTCAAATGCAAGCTAAGGAATAGGATAATTGTCAGCTGTTAATGGGACAAAATCATGACTTTTTATATAACAAATGAATAAAGATAAAACATAATGCCTTACTTTTGATGAAATGCAGTGAGCAAACACGATAATTCCCAATATTTTCGATCTTTAAATCTCCACGGGCAATGTCTGCTAACCACTTCCGCTGTTATTTTCCCTTCAGCTCCGTTTTCAGCATCACTAACATTGACCGGAAGTGACGCTTGTACCCCACTTGAATTTTGCGGTCACGTGGGTGAGGATCGATGCTCCAGTGACCTTTCCTGAAATCACCCCAAAAGGCATATCTTCATTTGTCCTCAGTCCCGTCTATATCTCTTGTTCCTCTTTCCCCTAACTCAGTCTGAGGAAGGGTCTCGACTCTCACCCATTGATCGGTGCTTTCGTCTGTCTGTCCGCTCCCTCTTGGTGCCGGCGCTTCTCCCCTCAGACTCCGCCAAACAAACACACACACAGCATGTCCGGCAGATCAGTGCGGGCCGAGACCAGGAGCAGCTATGAGGAGCAGGGCAAAATATCTCATCAAACGGGTCATGGCAGCCATCGAAAAAATACGGAAATGGTAAGGGGGAAATTAAAAAAACACGAGAAGGAAATAGATGTTTAACAAAAAAAAGGGGGGCGTGTCCATGTGGGGGAAGTGGGAGTGGGGGGGGCGTGTCCATGTGGGGAGAAGTGGGGGTGGGGGGCGTGTCCGTGTGGGGGGGGCGTGTCCATGTGGGGGGGCGTGTCCATGTGGGGGGGGGCGTCTCCATGTGGGGGGAAGTGGGGGTGGAGGGGGCGTGTCCATGTGGGGAGAAGTGGGGGTGGGGGCGTGTCCGTGTGGGGGGGCGTGTCCATGTGGGGAGAAGTGGGGGTGGGGGGCGTGTCCGTGTGGGGGGGCGTGTCCATGTGGGGGGATGTGGGGGTGGGGGGCGTGTCCATGTGGGGGGAAGTGGGGGTGGGGGGGCGTGTCCGTGTGGGGGGAAGTGGGGGTGGGGGGCGTGTCCGTGTGGGGGGGCGTGTCCATGTGGGGGGAAGTGGGGGTGGGGGGCGTGTCCGTGTGGGGGGCGTGTCCATGTGGGGGGATGTGGGGGTGGCAGGGCGTGTCCATGTGGGGGGCGTGTCCATGTGGGGGGCGTGTCCATGTGGGGGGGCGTGTCCATGTGGGGGGATGTGGGGGTGGGGGGCGTGTCCATGTGGGGGGAAGTGGGGGTGGGGGGCGTGTCCATGTGGGGGGGCGTGTCCGTGTGGGGGGGCGTGTCCATGTGGGGGGAAGTGGGGGTGGGGGGCGTGTCCATGTGGGGGGAAGTGGGGGTGGGGGGGCGTGCCCATGTGGGGGGGATGGGGGGATTTAAGCCGATAGGACCGACGGGGGCCCCACGCCAGTGTAATCTAGTCTCGGCTCAGGTAGATCCAAAGATCCTATAGCGGACTCCGCAATAGGATCTTTGGGTAGCTCTACCCCGGGTGGAGGGGGAGAGAGGGGTGGAGAGAGAGTAGAGGGGTGGAGGGGTTAATGGAGAAGGGGAGGTGGATCGTTCCCTCACGGTCCCGGGGCAGCGCTCCCGCCCCTACAGTCGCCGTGCTTCGCGCGCACAGCCACGGCTCCCCTCTCTCATCTCCTGGGAAGATGCGATGAACAATACAGGGAGCGCCGGGATGCGGGTTGGAGCAACATTTACAAACCTCGGCCTCGGTTCATACCCGCTCCATCCGCTCCAGCCGCCGGCCCTCTTCTTCCCTTCTCTCCTACCCTTCTATTTTCCCATTCCCATCTTCCCTCGCTCCCATCTCTCCTTCCCTCCCACATTCACCTCTCTCTTCCCCCTTCTCACCTTCCCTCCCTCCCCTTTTTCTCTCCTTCCTCTCTCTTTTCCCTTTTCTCCTTCGCTCCCTACCTTCTTTCTCTCCTTCCCTCCCTCCCCCCTCTCCCTCCCTCCTCTCCTTCCCTCCCACACACACACATAATGTACAGACAACTAACACACACACACACATAACGCACAGACAACTAACACACACACACAACGCACAGACAACTAACACACACACATAACTAAGTTAGGATGGGGAAGAAGCTCAGACGGTAGGATGGGGCTGAAGTCCAACATTTAATGCCTGGACTGGTTTTTCACTAAAGGTTATTGGTTTTCCAGGATCTAGTTATTATTTTTTTTTCATTTCACAGTCAATAAAACAAGTGGTATTGTAACTATGTACTTCCCAGAGGTGATCTACACATTTTATTTGTTACTTGTGGGATTACATGTTTGCAATTTTATATTAAAATGTAGCTTAGATCTGTTTGGTCCATTAAATCGCAGGCACTTTTTAAGCACACATTTTGATTGCTTTCCATTCTACCATAGGGATATAAAGTCTATAATAGTCTTAGTGAAGGACATCAGCCCCGGGAGAGGTGGGGAACCACGAGTGGCAGTGGTGACTTATTTAAAGACAGGGATGAACACAGACTAGGACACTATTAAATGTACCGTCACTGAGAATATATGGAGAGCTTTTGCAAGGGTTATGTTCTGGGTGCTTTTGTTAATAATAAAGTTCATTTTTTGTAGTACAAAATGTCACCGACATTGCACAAGCTAAGTGTGTGAGGACTTTCCAATTTCTGGGTGATTGCAGTAGCAACATCAATTGGGGCATCAAAAGGTGGTAACTATTGCATATTGACTCAGTGTGCTGTTCCCATTCATTCTGTACTTATTCAGGCATTGTTCATATGTATGGCAATAATCTTATTGATCCGAATGCAAGAAAATAATTTCATTGTACTTTAGTACACTTATAATAAGAATGATTGTAGCCATTCCTGGTGCATCTCAACTGACTCACTAGGTCAATAGCTCAACAATACATTTGAAATATTCATTTCTTCCACTTGTGGGATAACATAGCAGTGCTGCTTATTTTTAATAGGCCAATTGCTGCTAATTTAGAAAAAGGGCATTAAAAACATAGAGCAGTAGCATTTACAATATTTTGGTATTTCATACATACATCATCAGGAATTTAGAATGGAGATGGAGGAATTTCTTTGGTCAGATGGTGGTGAATCTGTGGCGTTCATTGCCACAAATGGTTGTGGAGACTAAGTCATTTGGTATTTTTAAATGGTTCTTGATTGGTAAGGGTTTCAGGTGTTATGGGGAGAAGGCAAGATAATGAGGTTGAGAGGAAAAAATGGTCAGCCATGATTGAATTACAAAGCAGGTTAGATGGAGTGAATGGCCTTATTCTCCTCGTATCTCTACCAGAAACTGCTGTTCCTACATTGTCCATGGTTTAAAATAACAGTTCCTCATCAACAACACAGAGTTTAACTGCATGATATGGATTAGAAAAGGTTAAGGGAATCAGTCACCCCAGGTATTAAGGGCGATAACAGGGAAATGACGGCCAACTGTGGGATGATGTACACATCTCAGAAAATAATAGAAAGTGCACAAACCAAAGAGTTTCTTTGGGAAAAGCATTCACTGAACTTTTTATGCAGATGGGCAAGAAAAAGAATCAATCCTTTGGAATAATTTTAATGTAAGTTACATCAGTGATATACACTTAATGCCTTTGATCAAAATGCAGGATGGTGTCTTCATCAAGATGATAAAATTACAAGACAAATAATGGAGTCATGCACAGATATACATGACCAATATGCGACACAAGTGTTTTAAAAGGAATATGAATATTATCATTACCGTAATGAGTTCAGATTACATCTGCATTTTCTCTTTCGTTAAATGTTTCTCCTTGGTTTTCAAAGAGTTATTCACCTTATTTTCAAATAGTTATCCATCTTATTTTTAATTATTTTGTTGGCTCTGCTTCCATCTTCATTTGCATGTTTCACCTGCTTAATGTAAAATGATGTTTTAATCTCTTATCTCAAGTACTTTGGTTCCTTAGTCAATAATTAATGGTGGTTGTTCTGGAATCTTAATTATGTTGCACATGGTTGTCATAAGCAAATCTATATTACTAAAAGTTTGATCTTGACCAATTACTGTTGTTTTGTATATTGATTTTAGAAAAAACGCTGCCACTTTCAGCTGTGATTTTTGGCCATCTTACTCAGAGGCTCCCTCCGCCGCGCAGCACAAGAGGATTTTTCCCATCGATGAAAAATAAACAAGTTACAGGTATTAGTGTTTAAAAAATGTTGCGATTGAAATGTTGAGTAATTTTTTTTATTAGAGGGTGGAAATTCTGTGGAATTCATTGACATAGACGACTATGGATGCCAAGTCATTGGGTACTTTTAAAGCAGGGATTGACAGATTCATAAATTAATACCAGTGTCAAGGGTTATGGGGAGTTGGCAGTAGAATGGGGTGAGAGGGAAAGATAGGTCAGCCATCATTGAAAGGGCAAAGTAGGCTCGCTGGCCAAATGGTCTCATTCTGCTCCTAAAACCTATGAATACTTAGTTCTGAACATCTTTTCCATGCCATGTCCTTGGTCAAAACACATTCCTTAAATTGAAGTTACAAAAGTCAGAGCCAACATCTCCCCAGCCTAATCAACCACTTGTAAGTGTATCATGTTACCTTCTTCGTTTGACATTTAAAACTTGTGTTTTTAAAACTTGGTGTTTGTTTTCATGTAATAGTTTTGGCAACCTGCTCTCAAAATGTTAAGATTGTTACACTGAAACACAAGTGCCTTATGCCCCTGTCCCACTTAGGAAACCTGAACGGAAACCTCTGGAGACTTTGCGCCCCACCCAGGGTTTCCGTGCGGTTCCCGGAGGTTTTTGTCAGTCTCCCTACCTGCTTCCACTAACTGCAACCTCCGGCAACCACCTGCAACCTCCGGGAACCACACAGAAATGTTGGGCGGGAAGCAAAGTCTACAGAGGTTTCCGTTCAAGTTTCCAAAGAGGGACAGGGGCATTAATCTCAGCTCATATCAGTTTTCAGTTTATTCGTTTAGAAACATAGAAACATAGAAATTAGGTGCAGGAGTAGGCCATTCGGCCCTTCGAGCCTGCACCGCCATTTAATATGATCATGGCTGATCATCCAACTCAGTATCCCGTACCTGCCTTTTCTCCATACCCTCTGATCCCCTTGGCCACAAGGGCCACATCTAACTCCCTCTTAAATATAGCCAATGAACTGGCCTCAACTACCCTCTGTGGCAGAGAGTTCCAGAGATTCACCACTCTCTGTGTGAAAAAAGTTCTCCTCATCTCGGTTTTAAAGGATTTCCCCCTTATCCTTAAGCTGTGACCCCTTGTCCTGGACTTCCCCAACATCGGGAACAATCTTCCTGCATCTAGCCTGTCCAACCCCTTAAGAATTTTGTAAGTTTCTATAAGATCCCCTCTCAATCTCCTAAATTCTAGAGAGTATAAACCAAGTCTATCCAGTCTTTCTTCATAAGACAGTCCTGACATCCCAGGAATCAGTCTGGTGAACCTTCTCTGCACTCCCTCTATGGCAATAATGTCCTTCCTCAGATTTGGAGACCAAAACTGTACGCAATACTCCAGGTGTGGTCTCACCAAGACCCTGTACAACTGCAGTAGAACCTCCCTGCTCCTATACTCAAATCCTCTTGCTATGAAAGCCAACATGCCATTCGCTTTCTTTACTGCCTGCTGCACCTGCATGCCTACCTTCAATGACTGGTGTACCATGACACCCAGGTCTCGCTGCATCTCCCCCTTTCCCAATCGGCCACCGTATAGATAATAATCTGCTTTCCCGTTTTTGCCACCAAAATGGATAACCTCACATTTATCCACATTATACTGCATCTGCCAAACATTTGCCCACTCACCCAGCCTATCCAAGTCACCTTGCAGTCTCCTAGCATCCTCCTCACACCTAACACTGCCCCCCAGCTTAGTGTCATCCGCAAACTTGGAGATATTGCCTTCAATTCCCTCATCCAGATCATTAATATATATTGTAAATAGCTGGGGTCCCAATACTGAGCCTTGCGGTACCCCACTAGTCACTGCCTGCCATTGTGAAAAGGACCCGTTTACTCCTACTCTTTGCTTCCTGTTTGCCAGCCAGTTCTCTATCCACATCAATACTGAACCCACAATGCCATGTGCTTTAAGTTTGTATACTAATCTCTTATGTGGGACCTTGTCGAAAGCCTTCTGGAAGTCCAGATACACCACATCCACTGGTTCTCCCCTATCCACGCTACTAGTTACATCCTCGAAAAATTCTATAAGATTCGTCAGACATGATTTACCTTTCGTAAATCCATGCTGAATTTTTCCAATGATTTCACCACTTTCTAAATGTGCTGCTATCCCATCTTTAATAACTGACTCTAGCAGTTTCCCCACTACCGATGTTAGGCTAACTGGTCTGTAATTCCCCGTTTTCTCTCTCCCTCCTTCTTAAAAAGTGGGGTTACGTTTGCTACCCGCCAATCCTCTGGAACTACTCCAGAATCTAAGGAGTTTAGTTAGCTATTTCTTCATTTCTCTTCCAATCACGATGCATCAATCAACATTTCTCTTTATATAACATTTCATTTATGAGCCCAGCCAAATTTGTGACTAATTCTAGATTTTGCAAAATCTTTCCATGGCCAAGTGCTTTGCAGCCAATGATACAGTTTTAGATGAATATAAATAAAAGATTCACTGAAAAGCAGTGTCATCTGTACTGAATTTGTACGATCACACAAGTCCCCCACCCCTCGACCTTTGGTTTTCGCCCACACTCTAAAGACGTACAGGTTTGTTGGTAAAATTGCCGGTATAAGTGTAAATTGTCCCTAGTGTGTAGAAGTTGGGGTGTAATGTTCAAATTGTACAAGGCATTGGTGAGGCCAATTCTGTAGTATGGTGTACAATTTTGGTCACCTAATTATAGGGAGGATGTCAACAAAATAGAGAGAGGTCAGAGGAGATTTACTAGAATGTTGCCTGGGTTTCATCAACTATGTTACAGAGAAAGGTTGAACAAGTTAGAGCTTTATTCTTTGGAGCGCAGAAGGTTGAGGGGGGACTTGATAGAGGTTTTTAAAGTGATGAGAGGGATAGACATAGTTGACGTGGATAAGCTTTTCCCACTGAGAGTAGGAAAGATTCAAACAAGGGGACATGACTTGAGAATTAAGGGACAGAAGTTTAGGGGTAACATGAGGGGGAACTTCTTTACTCAGACAGTGGTAGCGGTGTGGAATGAGCTTCCAGTGGAGGTGGTGGAGGCAGGTTTGTTTTTATCATTTAAAAATAAATTGGATAGGTATATGGACGGGAAAGGAATGGAGGATTATGGTCTGAGTGCAGGTAGATGGGACTTGGGGAGAATACGTGTTCAGCACAGACTAGAAGGGTCGAGATGGCCTGTTTCCGTGCTGTAATTGTTATATGGTTAGATGGTTATATGATAGTTAATGTACGGGGATCCCTGGCCAGTGCGGACTAGGTGGGCCAATGGACCCGTTTCCACGCTGTATCTCTAAAACTAAAACATAATTGTGATGAGTTCACTAAATAATTTGCGCCTAAAGCCATTTTGAAAGTTTTGTAGCACAAAAACATAATATTGAAACATGTTCCACAATTCCTGGTCATTATTTCTCACCAATACCTTTAAATAAATAAAGCTTTCATCTTTCAAATGACTTTACTCTCTTCTCAAATCTGTTCTCAGTTTCCATGTGCAGGATCAAAGAATTAATGATGGTTCTCCCTCGTCTGAAGAAGGGTTGCAAACCAAAATGTTGCCTATTCATGGTCTTCACAGATGCTGCCTGACCCGTTAAGTAACTGCCGCATTTTATGTCTTTTTGGCATAGCAACATCTGCAGTTCCTTCTGTCTACAACGGTTGCCTCATGGGACTTGATTTAGTTTAGAAATACAATGTGGAAACATAGAAACATAGTAAATAGGTGCAGGAGTAGAGGCCATTCGGCCCTTCGAGCCTGTACCGCCATTCAATATGATCATGGCTGACCATCCAACTCAGTATCCTGTACCTGCCTTCTCTCCATGCCCCCTGATCCCTTTAGCCACAAGGGCCACATCTAACTCCCTCTTAAATATAGCCAATGAACTAGCCTCAACTACCTTCTGTGGCAGAGAGTTCCAGAGATTCACCACATTCTGTATGAAAAATGTTTTTCTCATCTTGGGCCTAAAGGATTTCCCCCTTATCCTTAATCTGTGACCCCTTGTCCTGGACTTCCCCAACATCGGGAACAATCTTCCTGCATCGAGCCTGTCCAACCCCTTAAGAATTTTGTAAGTTTCTATAAGATCCCCCCTCAATCTTCTACATTTCTAGCGTGTACAGGCCGCATCTATCCAGTCTTTCTTCGTATGAAAGTCCTGATATCCCAGGAATCAGTCTGGCGAACCTTCTCTGTACTCCCTCTATGGCAAGAATGTATTTCCTCAGATTAGGAGCCCAAAACTGTACGCAATGCTCCAGGTGTGGTCTCACCAAGACCATGTACAACTGCAGTAGAACCTCCCTGCTCCTATACTCAAATCATTTTGCTATGAATGCTGGATAGCACTCAACAAAAAAAGCATTTTGACATGTCCTTTCACAAAGATCTGAGGCCATAGAATTTTAAAACTGAATCAATGAACGCTGCCACCAAAACAACAAATAAAACCGGAGGCGATGAAATTTGCTGCTATAATGGGCCTTACTCGTACACTAATTCTATCCTACACGCTTTGGACAATTTACAGAAGCCAATTAATCTACAAACCTGTGCATCTTTAGAAGCTGGGAGGAAACCAGAGCACCCGGAGAAAACCCACATGGTCACAGGGAAAACGCGAAAACTCCATACAGACAGCACCCATAGTCACGATCCAACCTGGGTGTCTGCCGCTATAAGGCAGCAACTCTATCCTCTATTAGGAGTCACAGCTTTTAGGCTACAGAACAACTCTTTTCTGGGATGTGGTAGGACACGACACCCTTGAATTCAGTCTTGATTTCCAACTCAGCTTAAGAGGCGTGCAGTGAAGTTGATGTACACATCGCAGTCTCAGCCATTAATGGTACATTATCATCAGGCCAAACAAATGAAAGGAATTTGTAGCAAAAAGCAAAGTGCAGCAAGAACTCAGCAAAAACAGGCAACATCTATGGAGGGATCAATGGGTGATAGTTTTGCTAAACACATATGCTCAGTCTCAAGCAATATTTTAACTCCACATCCCATTCTAACAGTGACCTCTCAGTCTTCCACTGTTAGAGTGAGTCTACATGCAAATTGAAAGATCAGCGCCTCATATTTTGCTTGGACAGCTCACAACCCAGCAGTATGAATATTGATTTCTCTAATTTCAAGTAATCATTGCATTCCCTCTCTCCATCCCTTCCCCCACCCTAGTTGTCCTGCCAGTTCCACAATTCACATCCAAATATCCCTTTGTTATCACATCTACCACAGCCAACATTGTGGGCTCCATCTTTCCTTGATCATCAGTGCTGGCTCCGATTTGTTCTGAATCTTTTCCTTCCTCTAGTTTTGTTCCTCCCCAACTCCCAGTCTAAGAATGGTCTTCACCCAAAAAGTTACCTATTCCTTTTCTCCAGAAATGCTGAGTTACTCCAGCATTTTGTGTCTATCTATGGAGGTAATGGACAGGCAAAGTTTTGCAGCAAGACCCTTCTTCAGATCTTATAGAGTAGATGTCACCTGTCCATTCCCTCCATAGATAGAAACATAGAAAATAGGTGCAGCAGGAGGCCATTCGGCCCTTTGAGCCAGCACCGCCATTCATTGTGATCATGGCTGATCGCCCTCAATCAATAATCCATGCCTGCCTTCTCCCCATATCCTTTGACTCCACTAGCCCCTAGAGCTCTATCCAACTCTCTCTTAAATCCATCCATTGATCTGGCCTCCACTGCCCTCTGTGGCAGGGAATTCCATAAATTCACAACTCTCTGGGTGAATTTCGTTGTACATGGTTCATGTTATAATGACAATAAAGAAACTATTCTATTCTATGAAAACGTTTTTTTCTCACATCAGTCTTAAATGACCTCCCCTTTATTCTAGGACTTTGGCCCCTAGTTCTGGACTCGCCCAACATTGGGAACATTTTTCCTGCATCTAGCTTGTCCTGTCCTTTTATAATTTTATATGTTTATACAAGAGCCCCCCTCATCCTTCTAAACTCCAGTGAATACAAGCCTAGTCGTTTCAATCTTTCCTCATATGACAGTCCCGCCATCTCAGGGATCAATCTCGTGAACCTACACTGCACTGCCTCAATCACAATGATGTCCTTCCTCTCCGTTTAAACTGTTTTCCCCCTCTGACTCATTTCTAACTCTCCTCCCACTCGGGCTAGAGCCAATCAGTGCTTTCTCCTACTACTCTTTGTTGCTGTTGCTTCAAAATCCACGGGAGCACTGAGTTGCCTGATGTTGCCCGACCCATCGAGTTCCTTCAGCAGTTTGCTCGTTGCTCAAGAATCCACCATCTGCAGTATCTTTGTCTCCATATGCAACTTGCACCACAGCAATACTGGGTGCAAGGGAAGCAAAGCAAACCCTTCACAGTCAAAATGATGGATGACCTGACTGTTGCAAGATGCAACAACTAAATTCCACTCAACCCATGACACATTTGCAAGTAACATAGGTTATTGTCTGCAAACGTCAACTTTCTGTGCCTTTTAAGTTTGGCTCCGAGAGGTGGCCCCCTGGGTAAAAGAGGGCTGAAGAGGTCCAGGCATGGCGAGGGATGACAGTTCACGGGACGACTGGAATGGAGGAGGAGACAGCGACAATAAGCCTTTGGCCAGCTGTTGCTCGGATTGTAAAATGGCACCTCTTACATATGGACATATTATATAAACATATAACCATATAACAATGACAGCATGGAAACAGGCCATCTCGACCCTTCTAGTCCGTGCTGAACACGTATTCTCCCCTAGTCCCATCTACCTGCACTCAGACCATAACCCTCTATTCCTTTCCCATCCATATAACTATCCAATTTATTCTTAAATGGTAAAATCAAACCTGCCTCCACCACTTCCACTGGAAGCTCATTCCACACAGCTATCTAAGTAAAGAGGTCCCCCCTCATGTTACCCCTAAACTTCTGTCCCTTAATTCTGAAGTCATGTCCTCTTGTTTGAATCTTCCCTACTCTCAGTGGGAAAAGCTTGTCCACGTCAACCCTGTCTATCCCTCTCATCATTTTAAAGACCTCTATCAAGTCCCCCCTTAACATTCTGCACTCCAGAGAATAAAGACCTAACTTATTCAACCTTTCTATGTAACTTAGTTGCTGAAACCCAGGCAACATTCTTGTAAATCGCCTCTGCACTAACTCTATTTTGTTGACATCCTTCCTATAATTGGGCAACCAAAATTGTACACCATACTCCAGAATTGGTCTCACCAATGCCTTGTACAATTTTAGCATTACATCCCAACTTCTATACTCAATGATCTGATTTATAAAGGCTAGCATCCCAAAGATTTATTTACCACCCTATAAACATGAGATTACAACTTCAGGGAACTATGCACTGTTATTCCTAGATCCCTCTGTTCAACTGCATTCCTCAATTCGCTACCATTTACCATGTATGTCCTATTTTGATTTGTCCTGCCAAGATGTAGCACCTCACACTTATCAGCATTAAATTTAAAACACACTAGTTACAAAGATCAACGTGTTTGGCCAAATCTTAATTTACATTGGCACAATGCTTGTAATTTAGGATTTGTAGTTAAGTTTATGAAAAGATTAAGATATGAAAGCCTTGCTGAGATATGCTTTATTAAATCAGCCTGTACTCAGATTAATATTTCCTGATCTAATTAGTTTGAACATCACCTCACAATTATTGAACTTGGGTGGCCCTGTTCCCCTCAATCTATTGTGACTTGGAGGCAGCCAATTACTTTATTGAAGGTCTGTACTGATATATTATTTTCTTTGTGAGTTTCAAAGATTTTTAATCATGTTTTATAGCAAAACCTGTGGACAATATTTCTCATTTATGCTTCGTAGACTGGAGTTCAGCTCAATTTTGCTTTCATCGTAAATTCATTGACACATTTTTTTTAATGTCAATGCTGTCTGGATTAGGGAGGATTATCCACAAGGAGAAGTCACTGGTGCCAGAGGTTGAGGGAGATGGATATGGTAGACCCTCAGAACCTTTCTACCAGTATGGAAAGACTCAAGGGCGTAGCATTAGAGTGAGAGGGGCAGAGTTTAAAACTGATGTGCAAGATGTTTTATTTTTAAATCAAAGGGATTGGGATGATGGAACCTGCTGCCAGGAGTGGTGGTGGAGAAGAATGTGGGTTTTAAGAGGCTTTTGGATAGGCGCATGGATAGGCGCATGGATATACTGAGGATTGGGGGGGGTGTTATGCGCTCCCTCTGCTGGTGTTAAATATGTACTAACCTGTTTCTCTGATTCCCATTAGTACCTCCTGCTGCCTGGCTGCTCCTGTACCTGATTGGAGGCTCCTGGCCCAAGCTGCATCACGTGAGCCTGATGACGGAGCCTCAGCTTAAAAAGACCATGTGACTGGCAGTCTCTCTCTCTCTGTCTCTCTCGTCCCCCTCAGACTGGTGGCAGCAGTCTGGTGTTGGTTTAGTTTATTTCATTGCATAGTGTTCTTTATCTAACTCTTCATTCTGTATTAACTTATTTTGCTTGGGAAGGATGGGACAGGCATTATTGTTTTTGTGGTTTTGTTTCAGGTTTATTTTCACACTGAGGCAGGTTTAGAGTCTCTGGTCCGACGGCCCATTAAGTGGTCGGCCAGAGCACCCTTTATCTTTTGTTTGCCAGCCCATCCGACCCCTTTTTGTTTGTTTGATCCAGGTTTAGTTCTTTTTGTTAGTGAAAAACAAATAATTTTTCCATTTGAACCTGGTTTTGTATTATGTTATTGGCCTTTGAGGTATTTGATTTTGGTGGCCGTAACATAATTATGGGAGCTCAAAAGTTCAAACTTTCGAGTAAACCCTAGACGTGTTGTGTACTTTGATAGGCTTTGGTTGAGCAGTGGTAGTCTGTTTGTGTAATCATTTTTTCTGCTTTGTGGTTCTAGTAACCTGTTGTTTTGGCTATTTTGGTAGCATTTGTGAGTGGGAAAATGGAATTTAAGGTGGAAGAGTTTGTTGAGGCTCCTAGCCTAGAGATGTTTGATTGCTGTACTAAGGAAAATTTAGTGTTGCTTGCAGATAACTATGGCATTTCTATTAATAAACAAGCAAAAAACAGTCAATTAAGACGTTGTTAAGGACTGCTTTGGTTGACAGAGAGGTGTTGCCTAGTAGTCCTGACAGTCATACATCTACTATACAGCCAGTTCAGAACATGGAGTCCATCATTAAACTGAAGGAGATGGAGCTTGAGTCACAGAAAATGGCCTTAAGAGAGAAATAACTCATGTATGTTCTTGAAATGAAACGGCTTGAGCTTGTGGAGAAAACCAAAATGGCCTTAAAAAAGGATGAGCTCATGCATGTTTATATGGTTATATGGTTATATGTTCTTGAAATGAAACGGATTGAGTTTGAGGAGAAAACCAAAAGGACTGAATTTCAGCTGCGGGAGAAAGAATTAGATATTTCCCGGTTCTCTTCTAAAGAGCAGGAGTTTGATGTGAGCAGAAATATTTGTTTGGTTCCACCGTTCAGTGAAAAAGATGGTGATAAATATTTCACTGTGTTTGAGCGTGTGGCTATATCACTGAAATGGCCTAAGGACGTGTGGACATTGCTGTTGCAATGCGTCCTTGTTGGTAAAACGCGTGAGGTATATTCATCATTGTCTGTAGACAATAGCCTTGACTATGAAATTGTAAAAGCTACCGTCCTCAGAGCGTATGAGTTGGTTCCCGAAGCGTACCGGCCAAAAATTCCAGCGTTTCAGAAAATATGATAACCAAACATATGTTGAATTTGCTGGCGAAAAGGAGGCTCTGTTTGAACACTGGGGCACTTCTCAGGGGGTAAAAGATTTTGCCCAGTTAAAGTCCTTGATGATAATGGAGGATTTTAAAAACTGTCTTCCTGAAAGAGTGACAACATATCTTAATGAGCAGAAAGTGTCAGACGTGTCTAAGGCCGCTGTATTGGCGGATGAGTATGTGCTCACTCATAAGGCAGTTTTTGGGGAACGGTCCTCTGGTTTCAGTGGGAGACCAGTTGATCGTGGTGGTGTTGCTGGTAACAGTATAAAGACTTTTTCTGAGCCAGTTGATAGCAGCACTTCAAAACAGTGGGAAGTCAAACCTGATAAAACTGACAGTGATTTGGGGGCTAAGGACAGTCCAATGTGTTTCTACTGTAAGGATAGAGGGCACATTTGTAAAACGTGTCCCATTCTTAAAAAAAAAAAGCGAAGCTGGTGGTTTTGGTCAACACACAGAAGGCACATGCAATCCCTGTGGTGCCTGACACTGATGATTTGGTGGATTGTTTTCCTTTTGTCATGAGGGGTTTTGTGTCTATGGAGGATGGGGACAGTAAAGTTCCTGTGACAATCTTGTGTGATACTGCTGCCTCTCAGTCCTTCATTTTGGAAGACGTGCTACCATTTTCAGCTGATTCATCTGTTGGTTCTAGTGTCCCAGTTGTACGGTTTGGTATGGATGGCATGGGAGTGCCATTGCATACTGTTAACCTTTTTTTTTTTTTTTTTGGTTTTATCATGTTTTAATATTTTTTATTATTTTACACAATTTTTTTAACAAAACAAACAACAAGAAAATAAATAAATAAAATAAAAACTGAAAAAGACAACAGGAAAAAAAAAGGAAGGAAAAACAAATAATTATAATTTAAAATAAGTAAATTAATAAATAAAAAATAAATAAAACAAAGCCGCCAGACATAACAGTATTGGTACAATCCACATGGTGCTTCCCAGTCATGCATTGCAAAAGCAGAAGTAAAGGTCACAGGACTACATCACTGCAGATAATATGAAATTATGAAATTATTGGACTTTGAGATGGTTGATAAATGGTTCCCAAACACTTAAAAAGTTGTTTGGTACCTTGGAGTTGTAGAAGCGTATCCTTTCCATCTGTATGATTATTATCATTTCATTGAGCCATTTTTCGAAGCAGGGGGGTGTAGATGATTTCCAGTCTGTTAGGATCGTTTTCTTGGCTGCCACCATACCAAGCATCAGTGCTTGTTGTTCTTCAGACGTGAAGTACAAAGCAGTCTCTGAGCATCCAAAAAGTGCCAGTTGGAGTCTGGAGGAAGCTGCAGGAGCTCATAGAGTGGGCAACTGTCAGGCATGGTTTGAACATTTGCAATTTGATCTTTAACGTAGTGCCTAATTTGGAGATAGCGAAAAAAATGAAAGTTGGAAAGGTTAAATTTTGATTTCAGCTGATTAAACGAAGCAAACCTTTTGTCAATATATAGATCTCTGAGGGTCGCAAGGCCCTTGTCCCTCCAGACAGCAAACACCCCATCCATCTGTGATGGCAAAAAGGAGCGGTTGTGACATATGGGGGTGTAAATAGAGACATTTGACAATGTACTGAAACTTCTTATCTGATTTAAAATTCGAATAGAATTTCTTAAAATGAAGTTCTCACCAACCAACTTATGTGGGGATTCTGTTTTGGAAAAAAGCAAAGTACAGAGGGAGGAATTTTTCACTGCTGTGTTTTCAATGTTTAGCCACGAAGGGGTATTATTATTATTATCCAAAGGTTCATCTGGGAATCCCCATTGCCAGTAAATCAGAGCTCTAGCATTGGCTGCCCAATAGTAGTGCCTAAATATAGGAAGGCCCATGCCTCCCTCATTTTTTGGCTTTTGAAGATGTGCCTTTGATATACGGTGGGCTTTATAGCCCCAAATGAATAGAAGGATAATGGAGTCCAATTTTTAAAAAAATGATGAAGTAAGAAAAATTGGAAGATTTTCGAATAAATATATGAATCTAGGAAGAGACGCCATCTTGATAGCGTTAATACGCCCCACTATAGACAAGGGTAAAATCCTCCATTTCTCTATGTTCAGTTTTAACTTTGTAATCATATCAGCGTAGTTGAGTTTGAATATAAGTTTGGGGTTTAGGGGTATTTTGAGTCCTAGATATGTAAAATGGTCATATACTATCTTAAATGGTAGAGCCTCAAGAAAATCTGAATCTATATTGTCTGATAAAGGCATGAACTCACTCTTACTCCAGTTGACTGTGTATCCAGAAAGCTTGCCAAATGATTTAATAAAATCTAACAAGGGAAGAACAGAGGCTTCTGGATCGGAGAGATATAACCATATAACCATATAACCATATAACAATTACAGCACCGAAACAGGCCATCTCGGCCCTACAAGTCCGTGCCGAACAACTTTTTCCCCCCTTAGTCCCACCTGCCTGCACTCATACCATAACCCTTCATTCCCTTCTCATCCATATGCCTATCCAATTGATTTTTAAATGATTCCAATTAACCTGCCTCCACCACTTCCACTGGAAGCTCATTCCACACCGCTACCACTCTCTGAGTAAAGAAGTTCCTCCTCATATTACCCCTAAACTTCTGTCCCTTAATTCTGAAGTCATGTCCTCTTGTTTGAATCTCCCCTATTCTCAAAGGGAAAAACTTGTATAGTAATGTGTCATCGGCGTAAAGCCCCACACGACTTTCCACATTCCCCACCTTTATACCCCTGATGTTTGAGTGACTCCTGATACCTATTGCAAGGGGCTCCAGAGCAATATCAAAGAGTAAGGGGGACAGAGGATCTCCCTGTCTGACCCCACGTTGTAAGTCAAAAGGTCCAGATTTATCATTATTAGTGAGGATGGATGATGTCGGACGAAGATACACCATTTTGACCCACGCAATAAAGGAATCCCCAAACCCAAATCTTTTAAGTGCCTCAAACATATGGGGCCACTCTATCTGATCGAACGCTTTTTCGGCGTCTAAGGATAAGATGGCCGCTCTAGAATTCCGCCTCTTGGTGGAGCTATATAAATTATTCAGGAGTCGACGCACATTACAAAACGAAAATCTACCTGGAATAAACCCTGTCTGATCAGGGTGTATAATTGATGAAACATGCTTCCCCAGTCTATTAGCTAGTATTTTTGTGATAGCCTTTTGATCAAAGTTGAGGAGAGCAATAGGCCTGTAGCTACCAGGTTCCGTTTTATCCTTGTCTTTTTTTAACAGGATACATATATTTGACTCGTACAGGGACTTCGGAAACCTGTTATTCTTAATCGAATCATTGATCATCCTAATTAGGAGTGGGACAAGCGACTTATGAAATGCCTTATAGAATTCGCAACCAAATCCAGCCGCTTTACCGGAGGGAAAAGATTTAATAGCCTCAACTAGCTCGCTTTCTAAGAAATTTGAATCCAGTTGTAGCCTGGCTGATTCATCTAGTTTTGGCAAACTGAGGGAGTCAAAGTATCCTGCAAAATAGAATAGAATAGAATAGAATAGAATAGAATAGTTTCTTTATTGTCATTGTAACATGAACCATGTACAACGAAATTTAAAAATGTCAGCCAGTCAGTGCACCATTCAAACATTTCTAAAAGCTAACGATACATACAAGGTAAAATATTAAAAGATAAACAACTAAAATAAATATCACGAAAATAGCACGCATAAACACCCAACCCTCCATCCTTCTGTCGATTTCACAGTGTACCACAGTCCCTTAGTATGTATCGCCCCTGCGTTCCTTGGCGGCTACATTTAGTGCTTTTATAGCAGTGGGGTAAAAACTGTTTTTTAGTTTGTTCGTCCTTGTCCTTGTAGATCTGTACCGTCTGCCTGACGGCAACAGTTCAAACAGGGAGTGTCCGGGGTGGGAAATGTCCTTTATGATACTCTGGGATTTTTTGGTGCAGCGTGAACTGCGTAAGTCCTCCAAGGTAAGCAGAGGGCAGCCGACAATCCTCTGGGCGTTGTCAATGGCCCTCTGGAGCGCTTTCCTCTGAGCCGCTGTGCAGCTGGTGTACCACACGCATACACAATATGTTAGTATGCTCTCAATGGAGCACCGATAAAAGTACAGCAGCAGTCTCTGAGTGATGTTATTCTTCCTGAGCACCCTCAGGAAGTGCAGTCCCTGCTGGACCTTTTTCAGCAGCGCAGTGGTGTTCACGCTCCACGTCAGGTCCTCCTCAATATGGATTCCCAGGAAGCGGAAATACGCCACCCTACATTAGTGGCCGGCGTTTTAGCAGTATATAATTCTGAATAAAATACTTTGAAGCGGTTGTTTATTTCTTTGGGATTGGTAAGCAAATCACCCGTTTTGGATTTGATTTTATGGATCGCATGACTTGCCTGTTCCCCTTTTAATTGTCTGGCCTGTAGCCTCTCTGGTTTATCGCCCAACTGAAAGTGTCTCTGTCTGAGCTTGAGTAGAAGCTTGCCGACATTATCACTAAGAATACGATTATATTCGTATTTTAAATTCAAGATTTTTTTGTAATCCTCTTGTAAGAGAGAGTTCCTGTAAGTCTGTTCAAGATTTAGAAGTGCATTTTCAATTTCTACCAATTGATGACGCCGTTCCCTTTTTTTGGAGACTTCAAATGATATTATATGACATTACAACCTTAAGGGTCTCCCAGAGTATAGAATCTGATACATCCCCTGTATTGTTGGTCTCAAGGAACTCTGTAAGTCTTTCTGTCAAAAAGCCAATAAACACTTGGTCAGTGAGCAAATACGGGTCAAAGCGCCAACAATAGCTTTGTTTAGGCAGAGCAAGCTTCAGGTCTAGAGATACTGGACTGTGGTCTGATATCAATATATTATGATATTTGGTATGTTCAATGCTAGATATTAATTTTGCATCCACCAGAAAATAATCAATTCTTGTGTATGATTTGTGGACATGAGAAAAAAATGAGTAGTCTTTGTCCTTGGATGTTGTATCCTCCAGATATCAACAATGTTTCTAGACTTAATCAGGTTGTTTAATGTTTGAACAGATGTAATTGCAGGTGGGTTGCGGGTGGAGAGCCTGTCAAGATGTGTGTCAAGGTAACAATTGAAATCTCCGCCCATTATCAAATTGGTGGTGTTGAGGTCTGGAATTAAATCAAACTTTTTGCGGAAATAATTTGGATCATCAATCTTTGGACCGTATATATTCAGTAGTGTGATAGGGAGTGAATTAATATTTCCAGTAATCATAATATATCTGCCATTTGGGTATGTAACCATTGAAACAAGTTGAAATGGGATATTTTTACGAAAAAGAATAGCTGCACCTCTAGCCTTGGATGTAAAAGGTGATTGATAAACTTGAGAGATCCAATTAGCTCTTAATCGCCTCTGCTCTGTAGCTTTGATATGGGTCTCTTGGAGAAATATTATGTCTGAAGATAAAGATTTCAAATGCGCAAACACTTTACCCCGCTTAATTGGATGCCCAAGGCCATGTACATTCCATGAGACCAACGTTATCTTACTCATATCGTCCTGCTTTACATTGTTAAGTCTTGACATATTCAGCTAAGAAAAACAAAAAGTCACACCATGGTGAAATGAAACAATATAAAAAATAAAAGGTCTGGCAGCTCTGGAAAACATTGAACATTAACGAACCCTGACCCCCTCCCCAAAAACACTTCCCCAAACAAAGCGTTACCTTCCCCCTCATTGTTTAGCGAGGACCGCCGGGAATATGGCAAGTAAAATTGCCCCCCAGGCCCACTACCTAACCAGTCTATGAACAAATAAACCAGCTAAGGCAAGCCAAGGGCCTCCTCTGCTCATTCAAATAATGTTGAAAATGTCAAATTATACCGTCTTTAGGTGTGTTGAAGCAAACTGTTCTTTAATGCTCTCAGCGAATATTTCCTCTGTCCAACAGGGTCATCCTATCTGTTCATTTCCAGCGTTGCTTCTCAGGTGCCCTTCCACAAATTTCTTTGCTTCTCAGGTGAAGTGAAAACCTTCAGTTGTCCGTGTTGTTGAAGCTGGAGTTTGGCTGGGAAGCGCAGGCTGTATTTCACCTCCATCTCCCGCAGGGTCTGCATGACATCATGGAACCCACGTCGCTGCTCCATTACCTCAGCTGTGTAATCCGGGAAGATAAAGACTCGCCGTCCATTGTACACCAGAGTCTGTTGTCTACCAAGTCTTATTATCATATCTTTCTCGTGAAAGAAATGGACCCTGGCGATGAGTGTGCGAGGCCTGGCTCCCTCCGTGGGCTTCGGCTGTTGGGTGCGGTGTGCACGATCAATGAGAAGTGGTTTTTGGAAGTGTGCCTCACCCAGCAGTTTTGGGATGAGGTCACTGATAAACTCTGTTGGTTTCCCTTTCTCTTCTCCTTCTGGAATACCCACGATTTTAATGTTATTTTGACGTGAGCGGCCCTCTAGGTTGTTGATTTTTGTTTGCAGGAGGGTGTTTTCCCTTTGTATTTTGCTTATGTTTTTCTCCATTAGCGTCAGGCGGGTGTCATGCTCTCCAGCTATCTCATCCATGGAACCCATTCGCACCGTCAAGGCATTTTGTGAGGACTGAAGAGATGTAAACTTGATTTCAAATTGATCAAAGCGGTCGTTGATGGCCTTAAAATCGCATCTGACATCTCTCTCAGCATTGCACCTGTTGGTGTGGAGTTGCCGCTTGCTTCTCCATTAGAATCACTATCTTCGCCTTTGTTATCCAAGGTTGCTAGCGGTTTTTGTTTAGCTCTTCCATTGCATGTGTCTGGCATTTGTAGGGTTTTTTTTTATGCATGTCTGCACCACGCCGAGTTGAATAAACAGACTGTGAAAAGTTCTGAGAGCGACCTTGGCTGAAAGACAGTAATTTTAAACAATTTAAACTGAACGGAGGAGAGCTCTTGAAAACAAGTCTTACTCCATCCGCTGTACACTAGCGCCCCCATACTGTTAACCTTGAGTCTGAGCTTGTTTCTGGTAGAGTAGCTGTGGGAATACGGCAACGTATTCCCATAAAGGGAGTGTCGTTGATTCTGGGCAACGATTTGGCTGGGGGGAAAATTTTGGTCACTCCTGAAGTGACGGCGGTTCCTATGTTGCAGTGTCCAGATAAACTTACTGAGCAGTATCCAAACGTTTTTGCATCATGTGCTGTCACTCGGGCTACGGCTAGAAACCAAGTTACGTTTGATGATGAAATTGACGAGTGAGTGTCTCCTTGTGGATCAGGATGGTGGATCCTGTGTTGCGCAGGGTGTGTCTGCATCACAAGTTGGTGAAATGTCTGAGACTAAACCGGTGTCGTTGTCTCGTGACCAGTTGGTTGCTGAGCAGAAATGTGATGCCGATTTGTCTGCTTTGATTGACAGCGCAGTGTCAGAGGTGGAAGTGGATTCCTTGTCAAAGGGATATTTTCTGAGGGATAACTTGCTATTGTGTAAATGGTCTCCATTGATGCACCTGGTCAGGATGACTGGAGCGTTGCTAAGCAGATTGTAGTGCCACATAGGTATCAGAATGAAATATTTACTTTGGCTCATGATAATCCTCTTGCTGGCCATTTAGGAGTTAATAAAACATACAACCGTATATTACGACATTTCTTTTGGCCTGGGTTAAAGAGGGATGTAGTGCAGCATTGCAACTGTAGTCATGCATGCCAAATAGCAGGTAAACCAAACCAGACTATCATTCCTGCACCCTTGTATCCGATACCTGTAGTTGGTGAACATTTTGAACGTATTATGATAGACTTTGTGGGTCCACTGCCTCGAACGAAAGCTGGCAACAAGTTTTTGTTAACCATAATGTGTGCATCTACCCGTTTTACAGAGGTGATAACTGCTCCCACTATAGTGATAGCTCTTACTAAGCTTTTTCCTTGTTTGGTCTACCTAAGGTGATACAAAGTGACCAGGGATCAAACTTTATGTCTAAAGTATTTGCTCAAGTGTTGAAACAACTAGACATCAAACATTGTCATTCAAGCGCTTATCATCCTAAGAGCCAGGGCGCTCTCGAGCGTTTCCATCAGACATTAAAGTCAATGTTGCGTACGTACTGTCTGGAATTTGAGAAGGACTGGGATGATGGCGTTCATCTGGTGATGTTTGCAGTAGGAGAGGTCGTGCAGGAATCTTTGGGTTTTAGTCCTACTGACTTAGTTTTTGCCCATACAGTACGTGGTCCTTTAAGAGTCCTAAAAGAAAAGTGGTTACAGGAAGAAACTAAACAAAATGTTTTGGAACACGTCAGTAACTTTAGATTTAGACTGCGGCGGGCATGTGAATTGGCTATGGAAAATCTGCCCAGACATAGAAACATAGAAACATAGAAATTAGGTGCAGGAGTAGGCCATTCGGCCCTTCGAGCCTGCACCGCCATTCAATATGATCATGGCTGATCATCCAACTCAGTATCCCGTACCTGCCTTCTCTCCATACCCCCTGATCCCCTTAGCCACAAGGGCCACATCTAACTCCCTCTTAAATATAGCCAATGAACTGGCCTCAACTATCCTCTGTGGCAGAGAGTTCCAGAGATTCACCACTCTCTGTGTGAAAAACGTTCTTCTCATCTCGGTTTTAAAGGATTTCTTCCTTATCCTTAAGCTGTGACCCCTTGTCCTGGACTTCCCCAACATCGGGAGAAATCTTCCTGCATCTAGCCTGTCCAACCCCTTAAGAATTTTGTAAGTTTCTATAAGATCCCCTCTCAATCTCCTAAATTCTAGAGAGTATAAACCAAGTCTATCCAGTCTTTATTCATAAGACAGTCCTGACATCCCAGGAATCAGACAAAAATGAAAGAATGGTTCGATAAGAACGCTAAGTGCAGAGACTTTTTACCAGGTGACAATGTTTTGGTATTGTTGCCAATTCCTGGGTCTAGTCTGCAGGCTCGTTATAGCGGTGCTTATCTGGTAGAAAAGAAAATGGGTGAGAGAGATTACCTAATTGCCACTCCTGATCGGAGGTGTAAAAATCAATTTTGCCATGTAAACATGCTCAAACGATATCACGAGAAAAAATCTGTGAGTTTTGAACCAGAGACACTGTGTCCCACACTATCGTCCAAGCCTGTTTTGACTGCGATGGTGCTGCCCCCTGACAATGGTGCTGAAGTGGGTGATGCACGTTTGTCTGTAGCTGTGACGCATGGTAAACTGTCCAATTCTGAGGCGTTGAAAACACTTCCATTGCATTTGTCCCATTTGACTGAGAGTCATCGGAGAGATCTGATTGCTTTGGTTGAGTCAAATAAGTCGCCGTTTTCTGATGTGCCGTCTCAAACTTCCATTCTAAAACATGACATTGATGTGGCTGATACTAAGCCAATTAATCAACACCCACATCGTGTCAATCCAGACAACGCCACCGTCTAAAGAGTCAGGTTGACTATATGCTGCAGCATGGCATTGCCGAGCCTAGCTGTAGTTCATGGAGCTCTCCTTGTCTGTTGGCTGCTAAGGCTAATGGTGATGACCGCTTCTGTACTGACTTTCGTAAGGTTAATAGCGTAACCAAAACCGATTGTTATCCTCTCCCACGTATGGAGGATTGCGTGGATCGTGTCGCGAGTGCCTCTTTTGTCACAAAATTGGACTTATTGAAGGGTTATTGGCAAGTCCCTCTAACTGAGCGTGCGAAAGAAATCTCTGCATTTGTTACACCTGATGATTTCCTTCAATATACTGTCACGGTATGCGTAACGTGCCGGCAACATTTCAACGGTTGGTAAACGTAGTGTTGTCTGGTTTGTCTTATTGTGAGGCATACCTTGATGATTATGTTGTGTGCTCCAGGTCGTGGGTCGACCACATCGACCACTTGACAAAGGTATTCAGACGACTCGCTCATGCAAACTTGACCGTCAATCTTGGAAAGTGTGAATTTGGCCAGGCCACGGTAACGTATCTTGGTAAAGTGGTGGGCCGGGGTCAGGTTCTCACTCTCCAGGCAAAGATAGAGCATATTGTTGCGTTTCCAGCTCCTACCTCTAGGACTGAGCTCCGTCGTTATCTGGCAATGGTGGGGTACTATAGAGGGTTCTGTCCAAATTTCTCTGTGGTGGCTGCTCCTTTAACGGATCTGTTAAGTCCGAGTCATTTTTGAGTGGTCCGATGTGTGTCAAACTGTTTTTGAACAAACAAAGAGCCTTCTTGTGTGTGCACCCGTGCTTGCAGCACCCGATTTTGAGCGGCCGTTTAAGTTGGCAGTTGATGCTAGTGACAGTGGAGTTGGCGGAGTTCTTCTCCAAGATGGTTCTGATGGGGTGGAACATCCAGTTTCATACTTTTCTAAAAAGTTTAATCGCCATCAGAAATGGTACTCTACCATCGAAAAAGAGACTCTTGCGATGTAAGTGGCTCTAGATCATTTTGAGGTCTATGTTGGTTCATTGAATGTTCCCGTCGTCGTATACACAGATCACAATCCGCTGGTGTTCTTAAATAGGATGAGAAATAAAAACCGACGGATAATGAGCTGGAGTTTACAGTTGCAGGGCTACAATCTGGAAGTCAAGCATATCTGTAGCAGGGATAATGTCTTGGCTGACACATTGTCGCGCCAGTGATGTCTGAGCTACTAAATAGTTTCTGAAATTTGGTGGTGGTTTTTATTTTATTTTCAGAAACGTATTCAGTAACTTAGGGTGGAGGTGTTATGCGCTCCCTCTGCTGGTGTTAAATATGTACTAACCTGTTTCTCTGATTCCCATTAGTACCTCCTGCTGCCTGGCTGCTCCTGTACCTGATTGGAGGCTCCTGGTCCAAGCTGCATCACGTGAGCCTGATGATAGAGCCTCAGCTTAAAAAGACCATGTGACTGGCAGTCTCTCTCTCTCTCTCTGTCTCTCTCGTCCCCCTTAGACTGGTGGCAGCAGTCTGGTGTTGATTTAGTTTGTTTGATTGCATAGTGTTCTTTATGAAACTCTTCATTCTGTATTAACTTATTTTGCTTGGGAAGGATGGGACAGGCATTATTGTTTTTGTGGTTTTGTTTCAGATTTATTTTCACACTGAGGCAGGTTTAGAGTCTCTGGTCCGACGGCCCATTGAGTGGTCGGCCAGAGCACCCTTTATCTTTTGTTTGCTACCCCATCCGACCCCTCTTTGAGTAATGAGGAAGGGTTAGTTAGCAATCTTGTTGTACGTGCCGCCTTGGGCAAGAGTGACCATAATATGGTTGAGTTCTACATGGTAAATGGTAGGGAATTGAAGAATACAGTTGACAGAGGGGTCTGGGTATAACCGTGCATAGTTCCTTGAAGGTGGAATCTCATATAGATAGGGTGGTAAAGAAAGCTTTTGGTATGCTAGCCTTTATAAATCAGAGCATTGAGTATAGAAGCTGGGATGCAATGTTAAAATTGTACAAGGCATTGGTGAGACCAAATCTGGAGTATGGTGTACAATTTTGGTCGCCCAATTATAGGAAGGATGTCAACAAAATAGAGAGAGTACAGAGGAGATTTACTAGAATGTTGCTTGGGTTTCAACAACTAAGTTACAGAGATAGGTTGAATAAGTTAGGTCTTTATTCTCTGGTGCGCAGAAGGTTAAGTGGGGACTTGATAGAGGTCTTTAAAATGATAAGAGGGATAGACAGAGTTTATGTGGACAAGCTTTTCCCTTTGAGAATAGGGAAGATTCAAACAAGAGGACATGACTTCAGAATTAAGGGACAGAAGTTTAGGGGTAACATGAGGGGGAACTTATTTACTCAGAGAGTGGTAGTGGTGTGGAATGAGCTTCCAGTGGAAGTGGTGGAGGCAGGTTCGATTTTATCATTTAAAAATAAATTGGATAGTTATATGGAGGGGAAAGGAATGGAGGGTTATGGTCTGAGTGCAGGTAGATGGGACTAGGGGAGAATACGTGTTCGGCACGGACTTGTAGGGCCGAGATGGCCTGTTTCCGTGCTGTAATTGTTACATGGTTATATGGTTATGTGTAGCCAGATGTAATTACTGTATCTTGGCCCAGACATGTGGGTTGAAGGGCTTGTTCCTGTGGCACACTGTTTTATGTTCTGTGCTCCTCATTGAGTTCAGCATGACTACTGTCCTGTCTACTAAATCACTTTGCAAAGTTCTTTCAGTGAAACATCTTCAGTACGGTGACATCTTCCATTGTGTGCGATTTCCTGAGGTTAGAAGTTGGAGACTGCTCAGGGAGATGTCTGAGAACAGAGGGGAAGAGGTTTGTGGATCTGCTGGTTTACGCTTTCAAATGTTGGCATCTTCTGCTCGACAGCAGTGTGGAGAAGATTAAATGATGGGGGTGAGAAATGTTCATGATTGTGTTGTTTACAGTTCTTCACGTGCTCATCTGGATTTGAAACCCAACGTGAGTTTGTCTCCATTACCCATTCGAGCAGTGTTCCAGACCTCAAAAATCTTTGGGTGGAAACAAATCTTTCCACAGCAAACCTTAAATCCTTCTCCCCATGAATGTAAATGATATCCCTCCTTGTCATTCACCTCTCTGCCACAGGATATGAAAATACCCTTTGTTATTCTTGAGTAGAACTACACCCAGCCTCTTTTACTCCAAACAGCCCCAACTTCCCCATCTCTTCTCACAGCTCGTGTCCCAACAATCTCATTCATACCTTTTCCACTCTGCCTGTCATTGTCACATCTTCAAGTTCAAGTCCCTGTATAGGACAATGAAATTCTTGCTTTGTTTCAGCACAACAGAACATAGTAGGCATTGATTACAGAAACAGATCCGTGTGTCCATAGACCATAATATAAATATATACACACATGAATAAACAAACTGATCAAGTGCAAATAACATTGATGCTATTAATGTTCAGAGTTTTGTCCGAGCCAGGTTTAATAGTCTGGTGGCTGTGGGGAAGTAGCTATTCCTGAACCTGGTTGTTGCAGTCTTCAGGCTCCTGTACCTTCTACCTGAAGGTAGCAGGGAGATGAGTGTGTGGCCAGGATGGTGTGGGTCTTTGATGATACTGCCAGCCTTTTTGAGGCAGCGACTGCGATAAATCCCCTCGATGGAAGGAAGGTCAGAGCCGGTGATGGACTAGGCAGTGTTTTTTACTTTTTGTAGTCTTTTCCTCTCCAGCGCGCTCAAGTTGCCGAACCAATCCACGATGCAACCGGTTAGCATGCTCTCTACTGTGCACCTGTAGAAGTTAGAGAGAGAGTCTTCCTTGACAATCCGACTCTCCGTAATCTTCTCAGGAAGTAGAGGCGCTGATGAGCTTTCTTAATAATTGCATTAGAGTTCTCGGACCAGGAAAGATCTTCAGAGATGTGCACGCCCAGGAATTTGAAGCTCTTGACCCTTTCAACCATATGATAAGTTAGGTCTTTATTCTCTGGAGCGCAGAAGGTTAAGGGGGGACCTGATAGAGGTCTTTAAAATGAAGAGAGGGATAGACAGAGTTGATGTGGACAAGCTTTTCCCTTTGAGAATAGGGAAGATTCAAACAAGAGGAAATGACTTCAGAATTAAGGGACAGAAATTTAGGGGTAATATGAGGGGGAACTTCTTTACGCAGAGAGTGGTAGCGGTGTGGAATGAGCTCCCAGTGGAATTGGTGGAGGCAGGTTCATTGGTATCATTTAAAAATAAATTGGATAGGCATATGGATGAGAAGAGAATGGAGGGTTATGGTATGAGTGCAGGCAGGTGGGACTAAGGGGAAAAAATTTGTTCGGCACGGACTTGTAGGGCCGAGATGGCCTGTTTCCGTGCTGTAATTGTTATATGGTTATATGATATAAACGGGACTGTGGGACCCCCTCCTACTCCTTCCAAAGTCCACAATCAGTACCTTGGTACTGCTGGTGTTGAGGGCCAGGTTATTGTGCTGGCACCATATGGACAGTTGCTCGATCTCTCTTCTATACTCTGACTCATCCCCATCAGCGATACATCCCACGACAGTGGTGTCGTCACCGAACTTGATGATGGAGTTCACACTATGACCGGCTACGCAGTCATGAGTATAGTGTGAGTACAGCAGGGGGCTGAGCATGCAGCCGTGAGGTGCTCCCGTGCTGATCTTGCCAGAAGTTTAGGGGTAACATGAGGGGGAACCTCTTTACTCAGAGAGTGGTAGCTGTGTGGAATGGGCTTCCAGTGAAGGTGGTGGAGGCAGGTTCGTTTTTATCATTTAAAAATAATTTGCATAGGTATATGGATGGGAAATAATGGAGGGATATGGTCGGAGTGCAGGTAGATGGGACTAGGGGAGAATACCTGTTCGGCTCAGACTAGAAGGGCCGAGATGTCCTGTTCCAGAACTGCTGCAGATTTTGGAGGAACAACAGCAGCAGCAGATTAGCAAGAGATACGACTGATTGGCTCTAGCCCAAGTGGGAGGAGAGGGGTGAAAACGGTTAAAGGCCAAGGACGCACAGTCTTTGTTCAGAACTGCTGTAGATTTGGGAGGAACAACAGCAGCAGCAGATTAGCAAGAGATACGACTGATTGGCTCTAGCCCAAGTGGGAGGAGAGAAGTGAGTCAGAGGGGTGAAAACAGTTGAAAACTGAGGAATTTGCTTTGTAAATTGGTAAATCAGGCAATCTATCAGTCAATTTAAGCAGGACAGCTCTTAGCGAGCGGCAATGAGTGAGCAGCCTTGTGAGGGATGTGCCCTGTGAGAAAAGTGTGAGTCTTTGGCTCGAGAGTCTCGGCGAGGAGGCTGAGGAGAGGAGACCACGCAATACGCTTGAGAGGTAGAGACAAAAGAAGGAGATGTCAGGCAAGCTGATTCAGTGCGATGCTTGCAGTATGTGGGAGGTCAAGGACACCGCTGGTGCCTCTGGCTGCTACAAATGCGAAAAATGCATCCAGGTAGAGCTCCTGATAGGCCGTGTTGGGGAACTGGAGAAGCAAGTGGACGACCTCCGGTTGGTACGAGAATCGGAGTCGTTCCTCGACAAGTCCTACAGTACGATTGTTACACCTAAGGTACTGGAAAAGAGAAGGTGGGAGACAGTGAGAAAGGGAGGGAAGCATAGAATGCCAACGTCCCCGGGTGGTGTACCTCTTGTAAACAGGTTCATCCGCTTAGAAGCTGTTGGGACAGAAGACGTGAGCGGCGGTCTGGCTTGCGATGCGAATAGGGCTGTTGAGCCAAAACCAAAAAGGCCTAAGGCAGGCAAGGCCATTGTAGTGGGAGACTTCATCATGAGAGGTACGGACAGGGGTTTCTGCGGCAACAGACGGGATGCGAGGATGGTGTGCTGCCTTCCCGGTGCCAGGATCCAGGATGTCACGGACAGAGTGCAGAAAATCCTCAAGGGCGAAGGTGAACAACCGGAAGTGGTAGTGCATGTCGGCACAAACGATGTCGGAAAAAAGGGGATGAATATTCTGCAGCGTGACTTTAGAGAGCAAGGAAAAATGTTGAAAAGCAGGACCTCCGGGGTTGTTATCTCCGGTTTGCTTCCAGTTCCCCGTGCTGGCGAGAGCAGGAACAGGGAGATACGGGACCTGAACGTGTGGCTGAGGAACTGGTGCACGGGGCAGGGATTTAGATTCTTAGATCACTGGGATCTGTTTTGGGGTAAGGGGGAACTGTACACAAGGGACGGATTGCATCTTAACAGGTGTGGGACCAGCATTCTGGCAGGCAGGTTTGCCACTGCTACACGGGTGGCTTTAAACTGAATAAGGGGGGGTGGGGTGTTGAATGGGATAGTGGAGGATGGAGTTAAAGGGAAAGGGTTTCTTAAATGTGTGAGCATAGAGACCGAGGGGTGTAACATGAGGGTAGAAGAAATAGGTAGCAAGGTGAAAAGTAAAAGTGGCAGGCAGACAAAACCAGGGCAAAAATCAAAAAGGGCCACTTTTCAACATAATTGTATAAGGGGTAAGAGTGTTGTAAAAACAAGCCTGAAGGCTTTGTGTCTCAATGCAAGGAGCATTCGTAATAAGGTGGATGAGTTGAATGTGCAGATAGCTATTAATGACTATGATATAGTTGGGATCACGGAGACATGGCTCCAGGGTGACCAAGGCTGGGAGCTGAACATCCAGGGATATTCAATATTCAGGAGGGATAGACAGAAGGAGGTGAGGTAGCATTACTGATTAGAGAGGGGATTAATGCAATGGAAAGGAAGGACATTAGTTTGGAGGATGTGGAATCGGTATGGGTAGAGCTGCGAAACACTAAGGGGCAGAAAACGCTGGTGGGTGTTGTGTACAGGCCACCTAACAGTAGTAATGAAGTTGGAGATGGTATCAAACAGGAAATTAGAAATGAGTGCGACAAAAGCAAAACAGTTATAATGGGTGACTTCAATCTACATATAGATTGGGTGAATCAAATTGGCAGGGGTGCTGAGGAAGAGGATTTCTTGGAATGTATGTGGGATAGTTATCTAAATCAACATGTAGAGGAACCAACGAGAGAGCAGGCTATTTTAGACTGGGTATTGAGTAATGAGGAAGGGTTAGTTAGCAATCTTGTTGTACGTGCCCCCTTGGGCAAGAGTGACCATAATATGGTTGAGTTCTTCATTAGGATGGAGAGTGACATTGTTAATTCAGAAACAATGGTTCTGAACTTAAAGAAAGGTAACTTTGAGGGTATGAGACGTGAATTGGCCAAGATTGACTGGCAATTAATTCTAAAAGGGTTGACGGTGGATATGCAATGGAAGACATTTAAAGACTGCATGGATGAACTACAAAAATTGTTCATCCCAGTTTGGCAAAAGAATAAATCGGGGAAGGTAGTACATCCATGGATAACAAGGGAAATCAGGGATAGTATCAAAGCGAAGGATGATGCGTACAAATTAGCCAGAAAAAGCAGCATACTGGGGGACTGGGAGAAATTCAAAGACCAGCAGAGGAGGACAAAGGGCTTAATTAGGAAAGGAAAGATAGATTATGAAAGAAAACTGGCAGGGAACATAAAAACTGACTGCAAACGTTTTTATAGATATGTGAAAAGAAAGAGATTAGTTAAAACAAATGTAAGTCCCTTGTAGTCAGAAACAGGTGAGTTGATCATGGGGAACAAGGATATGGCGGACCAATTGAATAACTACTTTGGTTCCGTCTTCACTAAGGAAGACATAAATAATTTGCCGGAAATAGCAGGGGACCGCGGGTCAAAGGAGTTGGAGGAATTAAGTGAAATCCAGGTTAGCCGGGAAGTGGTGTTGGGTAAATTGAATGGATTAAAGGCCGATAAATCCCCAGGGCCAGATAGGCTGCATCCCAGAGTACTTAAGGAAGTAGCTCCAGAAATAGTGGATGCATTAGTAATAATCTTTCAAAACTCTTTAGATTCTGGAGTAGTTCCTGAAGATTGGCGGGTAGCAAACGTAACCCCACTTTTTAAGAAGGGCGGGAGAGAGAAAATGGGGGATTACCGACCAGTTAGTCTAACATCGGTAGTGGGGAAACTGCTAGAGTCAGTTATTAAAGATGGGATAGCAGCACATTTGGAAAGTGGTGAAATCATTGGACAAAGTCAGCATGGATTAACGAAAGGTAAATCATGTCTGACGAATCTTATAGAATTTTTCGAGGATGTAACTAGTAGCGTGGATAGGGGAGAACCAGTGGATGTGGTGTATCTGGACTTCCAGAAGGCTTTCGACAAGGTCCCACATAAGATATTAGTATACAAACTTAAAGCACACGGCATTGGGGGTTCAGTATTGATGTGGATAGAGAACTGTCTGGCAAACAGGAAGAAAAGAGTAGGAGTAAACGGGTCCTTTTCACAATGGCAGGCAGTGACTAGTGGGGTACCGCAAGGCTCAGTGCTGGGACCCCAGCTATTTACAATATATATTAATGATCTGGATGAGGGAATTGAAAGCAATATCTTCAAGTTTGCGGATGACATTAAGCTGGGGGGCAGTGTTAGCTGTGGGGAGGATGCTAGGAGACTGCAAGGTGACTTGGATAGGCTGGGTGAGTGGGCAAATGTTTGGCAGATGCAGTATAATGTGGATAAATGTGAGGTTATCCATTTTGGTGGCAAAAACGGGAAAGCAGACTATTATCTAAATGGTGGCCGATTGGGAAAGGGGGAGATGCAGTGAGACCTGGGTGTCATGGTACACCAGTCATTGAAGGTAGGCATGCAGGTGCAGCAGGCAGTAAAGAAAGCGAATGGTATGTTAGCTTTCATTGCAAAAGGATTTGAGTATAGGAGCAGGGAGGTTCTACTGCAGTTGTACAGGGTCTTGGTGAGACCACACCTGGAGTATTGCGTACAGTTTTGGTCTCCAAATCTGAGGAAGGAAATTATTGCCATAGAGGGAGTGCAGAGACGGTTCACCAGACTGATTCCTGGGATGTCAGGACTGTCTTATGAAGAAAGACTGGATAGACTTGGTTTATACTCTCTAGAATTTAGGAGATTGAGAGGGGATCTTATAGAAACTTACAAAATTCTTAAGCGGTTGGACAGGCTAGATGCAGGAAGATTGTTCCCGATGTTGGGGAAGTCGAGGACAAGGGGTCACAGCTTAAGGATAAAGGGGAAATCCTTTAAAACCGAGATGAGAAGAACTTTTTTCACACAGAGAGGGGTAAATCTCTGGAACTCTCTGCCACAGAGGGTAGTTGAGGCCAGTTCATTGGCTATATTTAAGAGGGAGTTAGATGTGGCCCTTGTGGCTAAGGGGATCAGGGGGTACGGAGAGAAGGCAGGTACGGGATACTGAGTTGGATGATCAGCCATGATCATATTGAATGGCGGTGCAGGCTCGAAGGACCGAATGGCCTACTCCTGCACCTAATTTCTATGTTTCTATGTTTCCGTGCTGTAATTGTTATATGGTTATATGGTTATAAATGTTGTGCATGAACCACTCTGATGGACTTCCATTCTATTTCCAGTAAATATGTTATAAATAGCAAGCTGTAATCCACATTTCCATACATTTTGATACCACATATTTAGGGGCTGGTACTATGACATCAATTAAAAGACACTTGGGTTGGAAAGATTTGGGGGATCTGGGCTAGCATGGACGAAATGAGCCGAGTGGGCTGTTTCCGTGCAGTGTGACTGTTGCTTTTTTTTAAGTGTGTTGGAAAGAACTTTACACCGAAGATAGACACAAAAAGCTGGACTAACTCAATCTGCCTTGCATTTGCCCACTCACCCAACCTATCCACGTCACCTTGCAGCCTCCTAGCAGCCTCCTCACAGCTCACATTTCCCCCCATACAAAATACTTTGTTTGAATTTAGCCCAAAATCATCAATGTTCACTCATTTGTACTGGTGGATCATGGTTTCCACAAGCTCAGCACAATCAATTCCAGTGAAGAAACTTTCCCATAACAATACAGCAAGAAATACAAATAAATGCAATGGATGCTTTTGAAAATCAAATAACATAGACATAGAAACATAGAAACATAGAAATTAGGTGCAGAAGTAGGCCATTCAGCCCTTCGAGCCAGCACCGCCATTCAATATAATCATGGCTGATCATCCAACTCAGTATCCCGTACCTGCCTTCTCTCCATACCCCCTGATCCCCTTAGCCACAAGGGCCACATCTAACTCCCTCTTAAATATAGCCAATGAACTGGCCTCAACTACCCTCTGTGGCAGAGAGTTCCAGAGATTCACCACTCTCTGCGTGAAAAAAGTTCTTCTCATCTCGGTTTTAAAGGATTACCCTTTTATCCTTAAGCTGTGACCCCTTGTCCTGGACTTCCCTAACATCGGGAACAATCTTCCTGCATCTAGCCTGTCCAACCCCTTAAGAATTTTGTAAGTTTCTATAAGATCCCCTCTCAATCTTCTAAATTCTAGAGAGTATAAACCAAGTCTATCCAGTCTTTCTTCATAAGACAGTCCTGACATCCCAGGAATCAGTCTGGTGAACCGTCTCTGCACACCCTCTATGGCAATAATGTCCTTCCTCAGATTTGGAGACCAAAACTGTACGCAATACTCCAGGTGTGGTCTCACCAAGACCCTGTACAACTGCAGTAGAACCTCTCTGCTCCTATACTCAAATCCTTTTGCAATGAAAGCTAACATACCATTTGCTTTCTTTACTGCCTGCTGCACCTGCATGCCTACCTTCAATGACTGGTGTACCATGACACCCAGGTCTCGCTGCATCTCCCCCTTTCCCAATCGGCCCCCATTTAGATAATAGTCTGTTTTCCTGTTTTTGCCACCAAAATGGATAACCTCACATTTATCCACATTATACTGCATCTGCCAAACATTTGCCCACTCACCCAGCCTATCCAAGTCACCCTGCAGTCTCCTAGCATCCTCCTCACAGCTAACACTGCCCCCCAGCTTAGTGTCATCCACAAACTTGGAGATATTGCCTTCAATTCCCTCATCCAGATCATTAATATATATTGTAAATAGCTGGGGTCCCAGTACTGAGCCTTGGGGTACCCCACTAGTCACTGCCTGCCATTGTGAAAAGGACCCGTTTACTCCTACTTTTTGCTTCCTGTTTGCCAGCCAGTTCTCTATCCACATCAATACTGACCCCCCAATGCCTTGTGCTTTAAGTTTGTATACCAATCTCTTATGTGGGACCTTGTCGAAAGCCTTCTGGAAGTCCAGATACACCACATCCACTGGTTCTCCCCTATCCACGCTTCTAGTTACATCCTCGAAAAATTCTATAAGATTCGTCAGACATGATTTACCTTTCGTAAATCCATGCTGACTTTGTCCAATGATTTCACCACTTTCCAAATGTGCTGCTATCCCATCTTTAATAACTGACTCTAGCAGTTTCCCCACTACCGATGTTAGACTAACTGGTCTGTAATCCCCCATTTTCTCTCTCCCGCCCTTCTTAAAAAGTGGGGTTACGTTTGCTACCCGCCAATCTTCAGGAACTACTCCAGAATCTAAAGAGATTTGAAAGGTTATTACTAATGCATCCACTATTTCTGGAGCTACTTCCTTAAGTACTCTGGGATGCAGCCTATCTGGCCCTGGGGATTTATCGGCCTTTAATCCATTCAATTTACCCAACACCACTTCCCGGCTAACCTGGATTTCACTTAATTCCTCCAACTCCTTTGACCCGCGGTCCCCTGCTATTTCCGGCAAATTATTTATGTCTTCCTTAGTGAAGACGGAACCAAAGTAGTTATTCAATTGGTCCGCCATATCCTTGTTCCCCATGATCAACTCACCTGTTTCTGACTGCAAGGGACCTACATTTGTTTTTACTAATCTCTTTCTTTTCACATATCTATAAAAACTTTTGCAGTCAGTTTTTATGTTCCCTGCCAGTTGTCTTTCATAGTCAATTTTTCCTTTCCTAATTAAGCCCTTTGTCCTCCTCTGCTGTCTTTGAATTTCTCCCAGTCCTCCGGTATGCTGCTTTTTCTGGCTAATTTGTAGGCATCATCCTTCGCTTTGATACTATCCCTGATTTCCCTTGTTATCCATGGATGTACTACCTTCCCTGATTTATTCTTTTGCCAAACTGGGATGAACAATTTTTGTAGTTCATCCATGCAGTCTTTAAATGTCTTCCATTGCATATCCACCGTCAACCCTTTTAGAATTTTACTTCGGAGTCACGTGAGTGATTCCGTGAAGACCCCAGCTCCAGTGCGCAGGTGCGGCATAATCGCACAGCGTGCAGAACGCGGCCAGCGGGAGTCGGGCTAGCTCCCGCATCCAGGGACGAGAGGTAAGTACTTACCTTAATCGGGCCTTGTGATTTTGCTCCAGGGGGAGCAAAGTGAGGCATGGTGAGCGGGCCCCATTTCGACTCCAGCGTGGGGCCGACAGTGACGGGGAAAAGGTGCCACCCGGACCGCTAACGCTGCGGACCGCTGCTAGGAGCTGCGTAATGCCGGTCCGCTGAACAGCTGTTCCGTACAGCCGCGGACCGGCGGGAAAATTTTAAAAAACCCGACCGGCAGCCCTGCAGACTCCTGACCAGGAGAATCACCGCCCGGGAACCGCCACAACGCCGCCTGGAAAACGGCAGGCAGCCTCTACTTACAGGTAAGGGGAAATCTTACCTATTTACAGGTTCTACAGGAGCCATCTTCCTCCAAGCTGGAACAGGTTGGAGAAGGCAAAATAAGTATGTCTGTCTCCCCAAGCCAGAGGAGGTCATGAAGTTCACCTCCAGGAGAAGGACTGCCTGCCCAACTCCACACGAGGGTCCTTATCTGGGAGGCAGCCACCGGTAGCGGTGGAGCTATTTCAATGCTCCCGCTCACTCGACACCGAGCCGCTCCCTGTGCCGCCGGTGTAAAGGGGCACTGGCTGAATGCCAAGGGAGCTGACTCCTACCCCAGTGCTATTGCACTAGCCATCTCCCTTGTCGAGGGATTGATGCAACAGCGGAGTGGAGTGCTTTGCCTCCTCCCATTTAGCGCATCCTTTATGCTCCTTTTTTAAGGGCTAAGGAGGCCAGGGCTGGGCTGGCTTAAGCGCTGGGCAGGCGGACGAGAACAGCAGTATGCCAGGGGAGCAGGATCAGGAAGAGCCACTGGGTGTCGTGGGCCACTACATGGCTCCTCCACGCGACCATCTTCCCAACAAAAGCCCTGCAGGAGCAGGCCTTTCCAGAGGCAAATCCGCAGGCAGCTGGGTCTCGTAGACTCACAGACAAGCAGCGAATTCTACAGAAGGTCAAGATGTTACCACCTTTGCTCGCCTTTGGTGCTGACGATAAGATGTTCCCATATTTGGGATACTCGACTGAACGATGGTGCATATAGACCTGCCCGCAACCCCGAATATATGGGGCTATGCAAACCGCTGCTGCGGGGAAGAGGGAGCAGGCTATGGGACGAGCAGGACATCACATCCAACACCCAGCTGGCAGCACCCGTCGGCATCCACCAGCAATATCAAACAAGGACTGGTGAAAGCCTGGTGACCGCTGCAGATCCCCCATAGTTCTTTTTAGACGGGGCCCAGAGCGGAGCCGTGGGAAGATGCGCCGCCCCACCGACAGCACCAGCATACCAGCAAACTACGCCTTCATGAAAAACAACAAGCATGGAGGTAGGTAGTCTGGTTCCTCCCAGTTTACACTAAAACAAGGGTGTTCTACTAAACTGCATGTGGAGTGGGCTAAGCATGGGATGCTGTCACAAATAACCAAAATATACTCAACAGCATCAGAGGATAAAAACGAATTCAAATTGGGCATTTTACTGCCAGTTCAGCAATGCGCCCAAAGGGCTGTTTCTCCCTCTAAGAAAAGAGAAGTGAGAAGGCAAGCTGAACTAAACAGGCACATTACTAAACGGATTGGAATTTGTATCGAATATATTCACCAAAACTATAAAAGATGATGAATGTAGCATCATCATTGATCTAATATCACTAAATAAATCTGTTGAGTATATCCACTTTAAGATGGAGGTGGAGTTTTGTCACTGCCAGACATCTGATCTCCCTAGGATACCTATGGGGAGCATTGATATGGGAGATGCTAACTATCTTATACCATACACTAGGATCATTATAGATACCTAAATATATTTACCTGGATCATGGATATCCCGGTTAGGGCAACCATGGGAGCATATAGCATTTCATATGGTCTAAACCTCAGCCCTAAACTATTATAAATGGCCATGAAAATATTAAGAAAACAAGCATAATCATGGCACATATTGGATGATATCCTCATATTAGGGGAAACAAAGGAATTAGCTGTGGAGCAGTTCTAGCTACGAAACAGCTCCCTAAAGCTGAGGTTCATCCCACGCCCAGATAAACCAGAATTGAAGCGTTACTACCAAGGATTATCTGGGCTTCAATAATAATTCCGTCCATATGACTGTTACTTTGCCAAGATACTTGGGTCACTATAATCAAATCATGAATGTACCCACTGAAGCTATATCACAATTAAGGTGGTGGGCAGACATATATTTGGCATAGTTTTCAGCCCTATTATCATCACCAATCCCAACTTGGTTATTTTAAAAACCAATGCCAGTACTTTAGGCTGGGGAGCAACTAAACTCCATATCCAGCACAGGTAACAGATGGACCAAGTCACAAACATCGTTACTACACATACCGGGCATCAACTTCTTGGGATTGGTGATCGCCTATTGGGCTAAAAAGCATATGCATTTCAAATGCAGCACGTACATATGTGGTTACGGATTGATAATACTATGGTGGTGGCTTATATCAACCATATGGGGAGCATAATAATCATTATTGTGCAACAAATTGGTCAAACAAATCTGGCAATGGTGTGTCAAAAGACATTTTAACTATCAGCTGCCTATGTCCTAGGAAGCTAGAACACAGTGGGAGACACCATGTCACGGGGTAAAATTTATGATTACATTGAATAGATGTCATAACCCAAAATATCTGCTAAATTTATTAAGCAGTTTGAAAGCCAGATATCAATTTGGTTGCACAAGACGGAATCACCAGTAACCCATGTATGTGACTTAGGAACCAGATTAGAGGCAGCAGCGATAGATGCCTATACGCTGGAAGGGGGAATTTCTGCTTTGCCTTCCTCCCTTCTGCCTCATCAGTCGGGCACTTCGCAATACAGATGGGATCTGTCTCCGAGATATTGAACGTGCCCGACCGGCCTACAGCCATGGTTCCCAGTTCATCACGACACGGTGGGCGAGTCACCTATGGATTTCCCTAGTGGACCATGGTTGCTGACTCAACCCAGTACCAGGCATAAGCCACCCATGCCAGGGAAACATCAAACTCCTGGGTGCAGGTTTTGAATAGACCTTACCAGGGACTGGGATTATCCAAAGGAACCATTACCACCATGTCAGCATCCCTGCGAACAGTCACTAAAAGCTAACATGGGTAAAATACTGCCACGACGCAGGGACAACGAACTATTCAACCACTGACGTATTGGAGTTCCTGGAACATCTACACCATGACTAAAAGGTGAGTTACAGTGCCGTAAATACAGCATGGAGCGCCTTATCTGCTTATCTAAAACCGCATGTCAGCAGAGCATGGGATCCCATCCACTGAAGGTAAACTTATGAAGGGCAACTATAATATAAGCCCCAAACACCCAGGTATATACCCATGTATGGGATATTGGTGTGATATTGACATACCTCAGAGAATGGCACCAGCCAGATCCCTCAGCTTGCTTAATCTATGTTTTTAAAAAAGGCTCATGCTTATGGCTCTCGTACACGCTCAAAGAGTCCGGTCACTCCATAAACTAGACTGGATACATGGTGATTACCCCAGACGCATCAAGTTCATATTTAGGTCTGGTAAAATCTAACTCGCAGGTATATGGATTCGGCACGAACTAGCAGGGTCGAGATCGCCTGTGTTTTCCGTGCTGTAGTCGTTATATGGCTATATGGACCAGGAACGCCCGATTCACTGGTGGGATTCTGGGCCTACCCACCAGAGTCCAGGTTGAGTGTGGTGACCCATCTACTACTATATATAGACACGACCCACTATCTTAGAGGGAGAGGAAAGCCTATGGGTCAACCACAGTAACCCAAGACGGGGTACGAGCCAAACCACTCCAAGGTGGCTCAAACAGGTACTGAAAGCTGCCGGAATAGATAATAATACATTTAATCCCATTCCACTAGGGCAGCATTGGTATCAGCGGCTGAACGAATGGACATCCCGGTTGACCACATTTTCAATACAGCAGAATGGTCAAGGGAACCGCGTTCAGAACATTTTTTATTATAAACCGTTGATAAACCTGATTTAATTGCAGGAGAATATTACAAACTGCAATATTAATTTAAGCTCAGAGGAGCTCTTTTATGTTGTTATTGTTAACAAATACCTTTCTGTTTCTTTTGAAAGCAGATCCACTGGTTGATTACGATAACACTTCCTCCCTCATAAACTTCGGCAGTGAGTGAAATAAAAACTGTTACACGGTTTGAAATCACAGACCTTTGAAGTCTTCACGGAATCACTCACGTGACTCCGAAGTAAAATAGTAAGATTAAACGAGTACTTACCAGTACAAAGTTTGATCTGTATTTTATGAGGAGTTACGGTGAGGGATTAAGTGCCCGCCGCTCCCACCCTCATTATACAGATCGAACTAGTAAACTGATGTCTCGTGATCTTTACTATCTTACTTCAAATATTGTGTCTATTCTGTGATTTCACACCGCTGCTTCGAAGTATGCCGCACCTGCGCACTGGAGCTGGGGTCTTCACTTAATCCCTCACCGTAACTCCTCATAAAATACAGATCAAACTTCGTACTGGTAAGTACTCGTTTAATCTTACTATTAATTGCCAGTCAATCTTGGCCAATTCACGTCTCATACCCTCAAAGTTACCTTTCTTTAAGTTCAGAACCATCGTTTCTGAATTAACAATGTCACTCTCCATCCTAATGAAGAACTCAACCATATTATGGTCACTCTTGCCCAAGGGGGCACGTACAACAAGATTGCTAACTAACCCTTCCTCATTACTCAATACCCAGTCTAATATAGCCTGCTCTCTCGTTGGTTCCTCTACATGTTGATTTAGATAACTATCCCGCATACATTCCAAGAAATCCTCTTCCTCAGCACCCCTGCCAATTTGATTCACCCAATCTATATGTAGATTGAAGTCACCCATTATAACCGTTTTGCCTTTGTCGCACGCATTTCTAATTACCTGTTGGATACCATCTCCAACTTCGCTACTACTGTTAGGTGGCCTGTACACAACACCCACCAGCGTTTTCTGCCCCTTAGTGTTTTGCAGCTCTACCCATACCGATTCCACATCCTCCAAACTAATGTCCTTCCTTTCCATTGCATTAATCCCTTCTCTAATCAGTAACGCTACCCCACCTCCTTTTCCTTTCTGTCTATCCCTCCTGAATATTGAATATCCCTGGATGTTCAGCTCCCAGCCTTGGTCACCCTGGAGCCATGTCTCCGTGATCCCAACTATATCATAGTCATTAATAGCTATCTGCACATTCAACTCATCCACCTTATTACGAATGCTCCTTGCATTGAGACACAAAGCCTTCAGGCTTGTTTTTACAACACTCTTACCCCTTATACAATTATGTTGAAAAGTGGCCCTTTTTGATTTTTGCCCTGGTTTTGTCTGCCTGCCACTTTTACTTTTCACCTTGCTACCTATTTCTTCTGCCCTCATTTTACACCCTTCGGTCTCTACGCTCACATATTTAAGAAACCCTTTCCCTTTAACTCCATCCTCCACTATCCCATTCAACACCCCACCCCCCTTATTCAGTTTAAAGCCACCCGTGTAGCAGTGGCAAACCTGCCTGCCAGAATGCTGGTCCCACACCTGTTAAGATGCAATCCGTCCCTTTTGTACAGTTCCCCCTTACCCCAAAACAGATCCCAGTGATCTAAGAATCTAAATCCCTGCCCCGTGCACCAGTTCCTCAGCCACACGTTCAGGTCCCGTATCTCCCTGTTCCTGCTCTCACCAGCACGGGGAACTGGAAGCAAACCGGAGATAACAACACTGGAGGTCCTGCTTTTCAACATTTTTCCGAGCTCTCTAAAGTCACGCTGCAGAATATTCATCCCCTTCTTTCCGACATCTGCACTTCTACAAAAATTAACATTTGTTTTGCTATCCATGTGGGGTTTCTCCACATGACCATGTGGGTTTTCTCTGGGAGCTCCGGTTTCCTCCCACACTCCAAAGACATACAGGTTTGTAGGTTAATTGGATTTATAAAATTGTAAATTGTCATGTGCGTGTGTGTGTGTGTGTGCATATATATATATATAACATTTTTCTGTTTATTATATTATTTACAGAGTATTATGTTGACATATTCTGTTGGGCTGCTGCAAGTGAGTGAAATATTTTGGATTCCCATTGACCTTGGAGACCATCAAACGCCTTCACTCGGTCAGCATAGACCTACCTGATCTCCCACTTTAACTCCCCCTCCCATTCCCACACTGACCTTCTGTCCTGGGCCTCCTCCATTGTCAGAGTGAGGCCCAGTCAAATTGGAGGAACAATACCTCATATTTCGCTGGGTAGTTTACACCCCCAGCAGTATGAACATTGACTTCTCCAATTATAAGTAAGAATTTCATTGTCATTTGGGACGTAACAATAAAACACTATTGACAAGTGGAGAGCATTCTATGCCACACACCAGACGTACTTTGTAGATGGTGCACAGACCTCTGCTGCCAGAGAGATCGATGGTTTCTTTATTGTCACAGAGATACAGTGAAATGCTTGTTCTGCGTGCTATCCAGCATATCACACTATCCAGCAGTACAATAGATCCTGTGTTGGAATATCACGCAGAGAGTCGCCACATCCCAGTGCCATCTTGCAACTTCCAAGTCGCTGAAAAGTTTGATATTGACCCAGACAAGGACATATGCAATTGTTATATTCTCACATTAAGGCCCAGTGTCCTGGTGGCAGTGGGTCTCTACAGTAAAAGTCGGCCTGGCCCAGCACAATACCATCGACTCCTTCTATCACCTCTCCGTGCAGCTGCTGCTCGATCTGCCCACTAACCAGGCCTCCACAAGTCACATAAATATTTTTCCAGTTACCATTTCAACTGATGCCTAAACATGTCAAGCAGCATTGCTTGCTTCATATATCTTTCTCAAAGTCTAGCATGGACATCCTCAATTTATGACATTTAATAGAAATATCGAAGACAAGTTTTATCTTATTTCCAATTAATAATTGAGAAGGTTCTCAACCAGAGACATCACCCATTCCTTTTCCCCAGAGATGCTGTCTGACCTACTGAGTTACTCCAGCTTTTGGATGTCTCTCGTCTGAGAAAATAACACATTGTTCCCAGTGGTCTATGTCCCAAGTTTCCAAAAGAAACAAAATGAAAACATTAATCACAATCCTACGATCCTCGTTGAATAAGATGATAATGTTGTGGTATGTTGATGTTGCACCATGTTTCATGGATAGGTTAAGACATGCCACCAAGACCCATTAGTTTTAGATAGACACAAAATGCTGGAGTAACTCAGCAGGTCAGGCAGCATCTCTGGAGAAAAGGAATAGGTGATGTTTCGGGTCAAGACCATAAATCTGTACACTGTGAATGGCTCGACTGTAATCATGTATTGTCTTTCTGCTGACTGGTTAGCATGCAGCAAAAGTTTTTCATGGCAACATTTATGAGCACATACTATTCTGCAAAAGTTTGAAGGGGAAAACAACAGGAGAGGACATATTTGATGTTGTCAATGCCGCTTTCTGTGAAAACGGTTTGCGCTGGAAATCCTGCAGCAGCATCTGTACAGATGCAGCAGCATCAATGACGGGCAGCGCGAAAGGACTAATAGCGCGCATTAAAAAAGAAAACCCCGACGTGATGTGGACTCGCTGTGTCATACACAGGGAGGCATTGGCGTCCAAGAAAATGAGCCCTGTTTTACATGACGTGTTGAACAGCAGCATCAAAGTGATTAACTTCATTAAGTCAAGGACACTTAATGCACGCCTGTTTCGCCGCCTTTGCGAAAATATGGGAGCTGAACACACACAACTGCTGCTGCACACAGAAGTGTGCTGGCTCTCTCGAGGGAGAATACTCAACAGGCTGTTGGAATTAAGATCCGAAGTACACGCCTTTCTGATTGAGCACAGATCTCCCCATGCCACTTTGTTCCAGGACACAGACTAGCTTGCAAAGCTGTGCTATCTGGCAGATATATTCAGCAAACTGAACAAACTGAATATGTCTCTGCAGGGCAAGGACACCAGCATTTTAAACCTGTATGACAAGGTGGGTGGCTTCTTGAAGAAAGCAGAGCTGTGGAGAAGGGCCTGTGCACAGCTAGGGTACGGGTCGCCGACAACCGATGGAGCACTCGGGAGCCGTCAATTTGACGACTCGGAAAACAGCCCAAGGACCTACAGGGTAAGGAGCGCTACATGGGTCCGTGGGGCTGAGAAATAAAAATAGCAGCGAGCGGTCGGTGCCCGTGAGCACCGGGTACGCATTGGAGCTGCTGGGCCTGCGTCGCGAGCGGCCAGTTCCCCGAGAGGACTGTACCGCGTTGGAGCATCGCAGGCCCAAGTGGGGAAGCAGCGGCACAGTGGGGAGCACTGCACCGCGTTAAAACCACATTACCTGCGGTTGCGAGCGGCCAGCTCCCCGAGAGGACTGAACCGTGTTGGAGCACCGCAGGCCCACGTGGGAAAGGAGCGGCACAGTGCAGAGCACTGCACCGCATCAATACCACCATACCTGCGGTTGCGAGCGGCCAGCTCCCCGAGAGGACTGAACCGCGTTGGAGTACTGCAGGCTAACGGTAGTACGGGCGGCTCAGTACCGCGAGCACTGCACCGCGCTTTGGAGCATCGCAGGCCAACGGCACTACAGGGGACTCAGTGCCCGTGAGCACTGCAACGCGTTGACACTGCAGGACCTGCACCTGCGAGAACATACCGCGTTTTCAGCGATGCAGGTCCAAAAAAGAAGAACAAATCCTCGAGTGGGTAAGTCCCATAGCAGCACCTTATGCAGGGCTGTATCTCACTTCTACTATTACAGGGAAGTGCTTGAGGACTTAGGGAGAAGGAAGCAGCACCTTTTCTATAGGGCTATAATCGTGCTTCTCTCCCTCCATTAGACTCTTTTGTCAGAAGAGTGCTGGGGTCTAGTCTAGGGCAAACCCTGGACAGGTAAACAGATGTAAGATCTGTAATAATGAGGTGATGCTTTTTCTAAGTCACAAAGTACATAGAGTGCATTATTGGTCTTTTCCTGATAGAAATACAGGAATACTTATGTTGTGACTGAAGGATTTAGCAGTCCAAAAATTTACTGACAAATTGCATTCCCATCTGGGAAGTCACATGGGAATGTCTGTCTATGTTTCAGGGGGAACAACAGTACAGCTGTGAGTAAAGCTAACTGGGAAAGATCTACAAACCAGGTTAGAAACCAGCATAGACCATATGTTTTCTATCTACTACAGGGGAAAACATTAGCTGACAACATAGCGGTCACTTGCCACTGGGGATTGTAAATCCCTGAATGTACTAAACTAATCAATGTATGCATCTGGTTACATCCAACCGGGATTGACACGGGCCTGTGTAAACCCGGAACCTCCTAGCAATATCTTTTTATTTGGAGGTGACCGATCTAGATGGTCAAGGAGTTGGACAATGAAGCCAAATTGGAGCTCATCTAAATGTCCAAACATCATCCTCAAAGGTATCGCCCCTATATCTGGAGATGTGTACACCCACAACACACGGCCTCGGGGATCCAGATGAAAACAGTAAAACCAGAAGGAAGCAAGGAGGTTGGTGCGAGAAGACATCGAACAAATAATTTTTTGACACTCATATCTTAAACAGTATCCGGGGATACACAATAGAATTTTATAACACATAATCTTCTAGTCCAGCTGATATATCGAGAGAGGAATTTGGAGGAGAACACCAAATGGATATTGGGCTATAGTATTTGCTGATGTTTCTATACGATATGGAACACCAGATGCCGATCTACTCGTATCCAGACATAATCACCAATTACCAAATATGTCATATGGGATACAGACACTGGACATCAGCAACGTATGGGTTTTTATCAGTTTAAATATCTGATATGTCCCTTATCTAGGGACCATATATTAAAAATAAATGAATAAATAAAATAAATAATACGATATATTCGTTAAGAACGGAAACCTTTTCTATTGTTAAGTATATTTGTTTTAAGAACGAAAATGGCAAGCATTGATTCAAAGGATGCTTACTATTTTCAGTACCCATAACAGGTGCCCACGGATGTTATTTTATCTAATTGGATGGCTCAGCTGTAGCAGTATAGACCACTACCTAATGTGTTTACATTAGCACCTAGGTTATTTACAAAATATAACAACCAGCCACACAATGGTAATGGCTTCTTTGGATGACATACTTATAGTGCGGAAACTTAGGACGGGCTGAACAAACGGTAACAGCCACTTAACAATTATTTGGAAACTAGGATTCATTATCTATCCAATTAAATCAAAATGAAAGCCTTCAAACTAAAGGGATTATTTGGGGTTCACCAATAACTCAGTTCCTCATGTCAGTAACTTTGCCAACAGAGGTTACAACCTTAATAAAGGCATACAGCAAAATCATTGACATGAGGATAAACCATCCATCAGACTGGTAGCAAGAATTTTGGCAACAGGTGGTACTAGGAATATGGGTTCCAGCCACATAATTCAGACCCTTACATTATAAAGATTTACAGAGGGCCAAAATATGAGCTCTTAAAATTAATGGTGATCATTTCGATAGAATGATGAAGCCATATTGGAACTAAATGGTGGAAAGATAACATTAGGCATTGCTCCAATCCTATCATTGTCAGCAACCAGTCTATGGTCCTACATATGCATGCTATGCACTAGGATGGTGTGTTACCAATTCCATCTCCAGCTGTGGAGGAAGATGGAATACACAGGAAGCATCATTATTACTAACACTGGGCATAACTACCTGGAAATGTTGGGTGTTTTTCATGGCCTAAAGTCATGTTGCTCTGGAATATGTTAAACAGGTTATTAGATTATAAATTAACAATACTACTGTGGCAGCACATATCAACTGTGGTAGCACATGGGTGAAAAGGAATCTACATCATGTAACAATCTGGCCAACACAATTTGGCAACCTCATCAGTAGGGGTGTTTTAATAGTACCCCACTGACCTACCCAACCATGGTTCTCGGTGCTACTGGGAATGAGATTAGAACCATGCAGCACCATCCTAAACATACGATGAAGTATGGGGAAAACCACCCGTGCCATGAACATATAAATCGCTTAAATCGTAGAGTCTGAAAGCGCCGCTATTACATCTGGGACTGACGGCCAGAGCAATGGACATGATCACAGCTGGCCACAGACAATCAACCTAAAGACAATGTCTAAAACACATAAACTAATGGGAGATGTGTTGCAACCATAATACATCATCCAGCCTGTTTGGCAGCTTTGTTAACCTACAGGGGCTTAGTATTAGTGACATTTTTAGAGCCTACCCTACAGATGATTGACTGTGTTGTGAGACATCTACAAATATACATGGAACAAACCAAGACCATCAGTGGCACAGAAGAGGAACTTTTCATCAACTACAGACAGCCTCATTAAAGAATAACAGGCCAGGTCAGCTAAATCGCTAACATAGTATTGACCAAAGTTGGTGTAAACACTAACTGGGTTAAAATCTCACACCACCAGGCTGCAGCAACGTTGGCAGCATTTAAATTGGAGGTTCCTATGAATAAAATCCTCAGGACAGCAGGATGGCCATCGGAAAGAACATTCTAAAGATTATAACAAACCAGTAATGGAAACTGGAATTTTTTCAGAAACATTGTTAAGTTTCTATACCATAATTTACCCCAAAAAACAGGGGTTATCAATTATTATTAACTTTATGGATATTTATATATATCATATTGATGTTTAATATGTTGTCACTATTCTCCCCAAAACCAAGGCAGACGTGATGATGGACTCGTTCCATGGCTTGAATCACAGAGCTTTGAAATCTTCATGTAGTCACTCACGTGACTCCGAAGTAAAATAGTAGGATTAAACGAGAACTTACCAGTTCGAAGTTTGATCTGTATTTTATGAGGAGTAACGTTGAGGGAATACATGCCCTCCGCTCCCACCCTTGATCATAAACACAACTGGGATCTTTTCTCTAATCATACTATGCTTAAGTCATTACAGGTATCTGTGATTCACTCCACTGCTTTGAAGAATGACACGCATGCGTCCTGGCGGGCTCTTCATGTATTCCTTCAACGTTACTCCTCATAAAATACAGATCAAACTTCGAACTGGTAAGTTCTCGTTTAATCTTACTATTAATGATTTCTTTTTGAGCACAGATCTTTACTATGATCCCAAAAGAGGACACTTTATGTTGATAATTATTTTTATGTGCACAAATCTTTATTTATAATTAAGTTAATTATTTCTTTCTTATTTTTAGTTATATCTTTTTATTTCCAAATAGTTCAAGAGAGACCACTACAAATGAGCAGTGGTTTGCACATTTATGGAGTTTTAAATGGTTCATTTTATAGTTTTAAATGGTTATATGGTCACTGTTTTCACTACATTAGTTTGAATCACTACATTTTTATTTTTTTTTTATTTTATGTTTATTAGAAGTACGGTAAATTACAATCCTACACAACACATATATCTTAATACATTTTTTGTACCGCTTCATTTTTTTTTGAGCTTTAAGAAAAAGGTAGAAGTAAGGAAAGTAAAGAAAGTGCGAGAGTCGTGCAGTGCAAGAGTGTAGGGAAAAGAAAGCCCCTTAGTAAAGAAGTTAGAGAAGGAAGTAAAGTGAGAAAATAGACCCTAGAAAAGAAAGAAAGAGAAAATAGAAACAATCGCTCTATTATAACATTAAACTCCGCAGAAAGGGGACTACCAACCAAGTCTGTTTTTGTTATTTTACCTCCCGTTACCAGGTTCTGATTCCGCTTATTTATATATTTGTTTTTTTTAGATTACTATTGCACCTCATACTTGTAATAGGTCCAGAAACATAGACCACGTCTTTTGGAATTGGTCTGCTTTACCTGCTAGGAGGAATCTCATCTCTTCCAGATGTAATGTTTCAAACATATTTGATATCCACATTTTTATTGTTGGTGTCGGCGCATTTTTCCAGAATTTAAGTATAAGCTTTTTTCCCATTATTAGCCCGTAATTAAATAAATTCTTCTGAAACACGTTTAATTCAGGGTTACCTTCCGATATTCCGAAGATAATCCATTCTGGTTTTGGTACCAGTTTTATTTTGATCAATTTTGAAAAAATATCAAATATTTCATACCAGAATTTTTGGATTTTTGTACAAAAAACAAAAGAGTGCGCTATGGTAGCTTCTTGACATAGGCATTTATCACAGATTGGTGAAACATTAGGGAAGATTTTATTTAATTTAGTTTTTGAATAGTATAATCTATGTAATGTTTTAAATTGGATGAGCGTATGTCGTACGTTGATCGAACATTTATGCACCTGTAGTAAATGATTATCCCAGGTCTCTTTTGAGATTTTTATAGCTAATTCTTGTTCCCAATCTTTTCTAATTCCATCTGTTGTGGGTATTTCTATGTTTAAAATGATATTATATAGGTACGATATTAAATTAGCTGATTCCGCCTTGGTCTTCATTGCTTCATCCAATAAGTCGGAAGACTTTTGTGTGTTTTTTCAGATAATCACAAATTTGAAGATATTTAAAATATTGGTTATTTTTCAAATTATATTTCAGTTGTAGTTGTTGAAATGATAGTAAATTCCCCAATTCATACAGATCTTCGAGCGTTTTAATTCCCATTCTTTCCCATTGTATAAATGATTTGTCTATGATTGATGGTTTAAACGATGGATTATTGACTATTGGTATTAAAAGAGATAGGTTTCTTAATTTTAAAGCCTGTTTTATTTGTTTCCATGTTCTTATTGTGTTATGTATAATTGGATTTTTATTATAATTTTTATTATTCAAATTTGTTGGTGAGAGGATGGTCGCTCCTATATTACTCGGGGAGCAGTCCCCTTTTTCCATTACCATCCAGTCCGCCTGCTGTGTAGAATTGTCCAGCAGGTGGATCATATTTTTAATATTTACTGCCCAGTTATAATACATAAAATTAGGGAGCGCTAGACCCCCCAGCTCTTTTCGTTTATTAAGGTGTGCTATTTGTATTCTATGGGATTTATAATCCCATATAAAATTTGTAATGTCTGAGTCCAATTTTTTGAAAAACTTTTTTGGGAGGTATATAGGTATTGATTGAAATAGGTATAGAATTTGTGGTAAGAAAACCATTTTAATAGCATTTATTCTGCCTATTAAGGACATCGGAAGTGTTTTCCAGAATTTAATCAGATTATTCAATTTCTTGAGTAAGGGATTATAATTGGCTTTAAACATATCCTGGTAATTTCTAGTGATTTCAATTCCCAAATATTTGAATTTTTCTGTAGCTATTTTAAAGGGAAATTTCCGAAGCTGTGTTGAGTCTTTTGGTTTTATCGACATAATTTCACTTTTGTTCCAATTTATTCTATATCCTGAAAAGGATCCAAAGTCCTCAATTAAGTTTAGTATGTTTGGTATACTAATTTGTGGTTTTGTGATGTACAGTAGTACATCATCGGCATATAGGGATATTTTATTCTTTGAGTATTTTGTATTATAACCATAAATATCCGGATGTGTTCTTATTTTTTCAGCAAGGGGTTCAATTACCAAAGCAAATAACAGCGGTGATAATGAGCATCCTTGTCTATTGCCCCTTGATAGTTCAAATTTCGAGGATAAGATATTATTAGTTAATATTCTAGCCGTAGGTTTGTTATATAATAGTTTTACCCATGCGATAAAGTTTTCTCCCAATTGGAATTTTTGCAATACTTTAATCATATAATCCCATTCTACTTGATCAAATGCTTTTTCTGCGTCCAGTGAGATAATAGATAACTCTTGGTCGTGAGATTTATGTGAGTGCATTATGTTAAGCAAACGTCTCAAATTATTGAATGAGTGTCTCTTAGGTATAAATCCTGTTTGATCTCCATTTATTAATCTACTAACATACCTGCTTAGTCTACTGGCTAGTGTTTTCGCTATTATTTTTTGATCCGTATTTAACAAAGCAATAGCTCTATATGAGCCTGGTTCTTCTATGTTTTTATCTTTTTTAAGTATTAATGTGATCGTTGATTCTGCTAATGTTTCGGGTAAGCTTTGCTCTTTAAAAGCGTGTGTATACATTTTCTGTAATCGTGGGGTAACTATATCATAAAAGGCTTTATAGAATTCACTACTGAATCCGTCTGGTCCTGGTGTTTTACCATTCTTTAGTGTTTTTATTGTGTCTTCTATCTCCTTAGAAGTAATTGTTGCTCCCAGTTCCTCTTGTTCCCTCAATTCTAATTTTGGAAGGTTACAATCTTCCAGAAATTCTGAAATTTTATTATTATCTATTGACGTTTTAGATGTATATAGATTTTCGTAGAATTGAGCAAATCTTTTATTGATATCCTTGGGTAGTGTTAATAATTCCCCACTATCTGATTTAATCTTTAGTATTGCATTCTCTTTTTCCCGTTTTTTCAACTGGCGTGCTAAGAGTTTGTGGGGTTTGTCCCCGAATTCAAAGTGTTCTTGTTTTGTAACTTGGAATAATGTTATAACTTTCTCTGACAATAATTTATTCAGCTTGAATTTCAATAATAGGATTTTATTATGTTTATCCATAGTTGGATCTTTAGCATTATCTGTATCTAATTGTTTTATTTGTTCTTCTAAATGTCTTTGTTCTTTCTTATTCTTTTTATTTTGATAAGCTTGAAATGAAATAATGACTCCTCTAATAAATGCTTTAAAGGATTCCCATAATAGCGTGGGGGATATATCTGGTGTATCATTTATCTCAAAGAATAAGTCCATCTGTTTTTTTAGATATATACTCCCTTGTGGGTCTTTTAAAAGTTGCGAATTAAACCTCCAGAACGATTTATTCATAGACATTCCTTCTAATTTTAAAACAAAGGTTAAAGGAGAGTGATCTGAAATCGCATTAATGTGGTATTTAGGATTCATAGTGTGTGTAATTAATTTTGTATCCACAAGAAAATAATCTATCCGTGAATATGTTTTATGCACCGTTGAATAGAACGAGTAGTCCCTTCCCGTCGGATTTGCAATACTCCATACATCTGCTATATTTGTGTTTTCCATATATGTATGTAAGAGTTCACTGGTTTTAGATTTCATATTACCTTTTTGTTTTTGCATCGATTTATCTAAATAAGGGTCTAAAACACAGTTGAAGTCTCCTCCAATTATAACATTTTGATAATTAAATTCGGCAATTATGTTCAGAATTTTATTAAAAAATTGAGGGTTATCAAAGTTGGGCGCATATATATTTACCAGCGTAATTGGCGTATTATTGATCTCTCCTGCTACTATAAGATATCTCCCTTCCTTATCTGAAATAGTATTCTTTGATTTAAATGGAATTCCTTTACGGATAATAATTGCAGTACCTCTAGATTTAGAAGTGAATGAAGAGTGAAATGTTTGGCCTATCCAGTTAGCCCTCAATCTCGTCTGATCTTGATGTTTAAGATGCGTTTCCTGTAGGAATGAAATGTCCGTGTTGTATGCTTTCAACTGAGCTAGTATCTTGCCCCTTTTAATAGGTTCATTAATACCCCTTATATTCCAACTACATAGTGTGACTCCTCCCATTTTCCTTTGATTGTCGTCATACATTTTTACCAATTTTAATGACCGTACTTATTATGGTGCATCCATACCTCAGGACTCTGGTTATTTTGGAAGCATTTATATTATAGACTTTCTTGGTAGTTCCCCTCTGCGATTGTCCTTGAAAAAAAAACACATAAATGTGACATATTGTGGTAAAAAAAAAAAGTATATAAAATAAATGTACGGTGTCTGGATTTCCGACACCGTAGTGAGTGGCCCACTCGTCTGTGGGATATGACATCAATATTGCTTCCGGCGTAGCTGTTATGTAGTTAGCCCCGCTGAATTTATTGCTCATAACCTAGGGGGTAGGTACCGTTTCCAAATCAGTTCTATTTCACCCCATTGCAGTATATATATATATATATGTTTCATTCCGACTTATCAAATCTAATCAATTATTCAGTTACACATATTCCTCTCTCTTTATCTCTTAACTATTTGTAATTGGTTTTAGTATTGTTAAAAGTGAGCTGTTCGTTGAAAGGGTTAACCAGAGTCAGGCTCCTGGAATTAAGCCAGGTGTCTAAGTTTCTTCCCCTCCCCACTCGAGCTGCGGAACCTGTGAGATTACAATGTTATCTACGTTATAACACATATTTATCAATATCAGTTTATGTATTATGTATTAGTATTGTTAGTTATTAATTACTAATAATTCTCTATACTTTGTAACAGTCTCTGAAAATATGTAAGCCATGTGATGTTTTTCACTCTCTCTCAGCTTCAGCAGATCTGCATACTTCTGTTATCAGTGTTTCCTGGCTTAAACATCGCATGTCCTTGAATTAAATTCGAGAGAAGATTATAATGTCTAGACAAGTCTCGTGGAAAATCTGTTGCAAATAGCCATTTTTAAATCTTGGTGTTATTCACTTTTTTCATTTTTCTACTAATATTCTTGTTGGGGGAATAAGCACATTAATTAGTTCATGACGTCTGGTGATCAATCTTCTTTTGCTGCTGCCTTAGCAACGATTTCTTGAGCGTATTTAAGGGATTCTACCGGGTTAGTGAATGTTTTTGAGATTCCCTTGAAAGTGATACGCATCCTAGCCGGATAAAACACTCCAGATATGACGCCCTTGACACCGTAGAGAGCTTCTCTGGTCTGTGAGAACTTTCTTCTCTTTAGCACAATCTCATAAGGGTAGTCCCGTAGAAGTTTAATAGAATCATTTCCATACATCATCTTCTCTCCGTATTTAATTTTTTTCAACAGCGCTTCCACTGTTGGGATATCCCGAAGTTTGACTATAATCTGTCGTGGGTAGGCTTGTTCTCCTTGAAATCTTGGTTTAAATCTAGGTAGTCGATGTGCTTCTTCAATTACTGGTGCTTCAGGTAAATTGAGTACATGTTTAATTAAATTGGCAGTGTACTCACGAGCGTTTTCCCCCTCAGCTCCCTCTTTCACTCCACGTATTCGTATATTTTGACGTCTTGAGCGAGCTTCTAGTTCAACACATTTATCAGATACTTTTGTAAATTGGCTCTTAAGGCTGTCTAATTCTGACTTCATTGCCTCCATTTCTCCAGCCATCTCTTCCACAACAGCTTCCAAATCTTTCACTGCAGTTGCATTTGCGGAAATAGTTTCATGCACAGCCTCAAACATCTTTGTGGACTCTTCTGCCACCTTAGTAATTTTCCCCGTTAGCTCTTCTTGCACATCATCAACTTTTTTTTGCAGAGCGCCAATGCCCGCGAGTATTTTTTCATTACCAGCATTAATGGATTGTATGTTTTCCATCAAGTTCCAGCTTTCACATCCTCTTTCAAATCTCTTACCGAGTTCCTTAATTCCTCCATTTCAGTTTTCTCTTTTGTGATCAACTCAGTCTTAGATCGTGTAGCCATTCCAGAATCCACTCCAGAGGTTAGTGTTGCAGTTTCTTGGTGTTCCTTAGTCTTCAGAAGTTGTTTTGTCACTTTCCTCTGTGGGCTCTGACCTGTAGATGTATTTTTCATTTAAAATCGGTTTCCCTCCATTAAATCCACGGCGCTTACTGATGACGTCATCAGCACCGCGACATGAAACTCCGGTAAGTCTTTAAAATCGGTCCCGACCTCCAGACCCGATTTTAACGCGAAAAATCGCGATTTTTTCAGCGGAGCTAAAAGGTTTGCGACTGCTAGCAAAGCATGCCGCCACCGGAAGTCGAATCACTACATTTTAGTGATGAGAAATATTTGCAATAAATTTAGTCATGGATTATTAACATTTAAAATGTTCGAAATAGTTTTTTTTCAAATGTTTGAATTTTGTATGTGTTTATCAGTTCCAAAGTTTAATAAATCAGACACTGATGGCCCAGTGCTCTGTTTTAAGTCTTTTTTTTTCAACCAAAAATGCTTTGCGCTGGTTAGGGGGTACTTGGCTGAAAAAATATTTCACTGAAAAAAGGTTGAGAACCACTGCTCTAAACCATACCTAGTCATCTACAGGTGCAAGTGTATTTTATATGTTCAATTCAACTTCAGTTTTATTTGTCATATGTAGGTTAACACAGGGTCAATGGTACAATGAAATGTGTTTGACAAGACAACGGGTCACCTCAGCAGTAATATAACAAGGATATTATTGTACCTGCCTCAACTACTGCCACTGGCAGCTCACTCCACATACCACCCCCCACCGAGTGGAAAAGTTGGCACTTGGGTTCCAGCTTAATCTTTCCCCACTCTCCTTAAACCTATACCATCTGGTTCTTGATTCCCTTACTTTAGAGATACACCAAGGAAACAGACCCTTTGGCCCACTGAGTCCGTGCTGACCAGCGATCACCCCATAAACTAGCACTATCCTACACACCAGGGACAATTTAAAATGTTATCGAAGGTAATTAACATACAAACCTGTACGTCTTTCGAGAGTGGCAGAATACCAGAGCACCCAGATAAAACCCACGTGGTCACAGGGAGAAGGTATGAACTCCATCTGCAGTCAGGATTGCATCTCTACCACTACCCCACTGTCCCGCCCCTTTCAATTGAATTTAAGTTTGGCTTGATCGTATTTCTTTATGCTGTATCTGATCGGATAACATGCAAAACAAAGCTTTTCAATGTACCTCACTCAGTACATGTGACAACCATGTGCCTTTCTTGAGGTCCTCTGAGGGAGCGCTGTTTGTATGTATTTATGTATGTATTGTTGATCTATGTACCACTGTATGTAGAACGTTAGTACCTGCACTAATGTACAGCACTTTGGACAACGGGAGTTGTTTTAAAATGTGCTATAGAAATAATATTGACTTGACTTGTGACCAACCTAATGGAGAAAACATTAAAGACCAATCTGCAGATTGATGTCTACATTTCTTTTACATCCAAAGTCCTTTTTTTAATTTTTTAATTCATACGATAACAATTCAAGGACATACAGGTTATTCTCAAAATACACACACACACTGTTATTTTGACAGCCCAGTATAACTGGATAATTTGTCTAAAGATTGTAATTGCCAAGTCTTCACAAGATCAGTTAAGAATGAAATGCAGATTCTTGCATCAATTAAACCGGCTGTGTTAGGAGGGATGTGGATTGTAATCGAGCAGGTCAAGGCTGCAAATTAGTGATTTTTGGAAAATAAGCAGGGATAAACAAGTGAATCAATCGTTTTATGTTCTTGACTTTTTGGTGACCAAGACTTAAAATACTTGATGCTCTACGTAGATTTTGGAAATATGAGAGTCCCACCTCTACTGATATTTGCAGAAACAAATGCACAATAATTTAAAGAGAAATAGTAAGATTAAACGATAACTTACCAGTTTGAAGTTTGATCTGTATTTTATGAGGAGTAACGTTGACGGAATACATGAAGAGCCCGCCAGGACGCATGCGTGTCATTCCTCAAAGCAGCGGAGTGAATCACAGATACTTGTAATGACATAAACATAGTAAGATTAGAGAAAAGATCCCAGTCGTGTTTATGATCAAGGGTGGGAACGGAGGGCATGTATTCCCTCAACATTACTCTCATAAAATACAGATCAAACTTCAAACTGGTAAGTTCTCGTTTAATCTTACTATTTTACTTCGGAGTCACGTGAGTGACTACATGAAGATTTCAAAGCTCTGTGATTCAAGCCATGGAACGAGTCCATCATCACGTCTGCCTTGGTTTTGGGGAGAATAGTGTTAACATTATTAGACATCAATATGATATTGAGAACAACAATAAATTTATTAACACCAAATGTTAGCCCCTATTTATGGGGTAAATTATATTACAGAAATTAAAATTATTTCTGCAAACATTCCAGGTTCAATTACTGGTTAGTCATAAATTATTGAGAAGTTTTTCCCCCGTTGACCATCCTGCTGTCTTGAGGGTTTGGTCCTTTGGAGCATCCAACTTTATAGCTGCTGATGTAGCTGCAGCCCTGGTGGAGTGAGATTAAACAATGTTAGTATCCACTCCAGCCTTTATTAAGGCTTGTTTTGGCCATCTGGACATGATCTGGACTGTCACTTTTTTGTGTGGCTATTACTGGTTCATTAAAGTGCCATTTCCTGCCTCTGATGATCTTAGTATACTCTATATATAATAGCAAGAGTCTTACCATACAGAGACGATCATCTGTCGGGTAGGCCCTGAATTCTATAGTTAGGCCTGCTGACCCATGTCTGTTCTGCTTGACTAATTCATTGATGTGAAAAGTTAAATTCCAACTGAAGTAGTCATGTTGTCCAGTCTTAGTTTATGTCGTGACTAGACTCTTTGTGCCACGACCAAGGCCATCAGCATGACTGTTTTCATAGTCAGTTTCTGTAGGAACAATTTTGTAGCTGAAGACCAGTTTGTTAACATGGTCAGTACAATGCTTACATCCCATATATAGGAGTACCTGCATCTTGGGGATTTACATTGAAATTCCCCTCATGTGTTTAGTTGCCAGGGGATGTGTTCCAACAGAATGTCGCTCTGCTCCTTGTCACAGGTATGTTGGCAGAGCACTTCTGGCGCAGTTGATGGCATATAACTGAACCCCCATCGTGATGGAGGCTTTCCAGAAGTTCCAAACAGACGGCATGTTCATAGATCTGTGCTGTTTTTTGGTGGACTGTCTGTGGGCCGCTGAAACATATCCACTGTTTAGTCCATTAGTCCCAGGAGTAGTAGAGGTGCTTTCAAACTCTACAGTTAATAAGTACATATGGTTATGACATGGGTGTCTTTCCCTTGTTACGGGGTGAACCAATAGATTTGGTCTATTCTGTATGGCGATGCATGTTCCGAATACCATGTCTGGTATCACCGGGAACCATGGTTCCGCTGACCCAAAGTCTGATTCCCTTGAAACATAGTTTGATAACTGATGATTGAGCCTGGATGGGAAATAGATATCTGGTGTTCCGTACCATGCTGCAAATCAGCAATGTCTGCCACTAATTTTAGTTGCCCTGGTAAGTAGGTAGCTGAGATCCAAATATCTTACTGGATAAACCATAGCCAAATTGTGTTGGCCAAATTGTCACACAATGTCGATTTGTTTCCACCCATGTGGTTGATATATGCTACCACGGTGGTATAGTCAATTTTTAGTCTAACATGCTGGTGTTATGAGCCAGAACAATATGTTTTAAGGCCATGGAATGCACCCTAACCCGTGCACTGGCATAAGTCTGTAGTACCACAGACGGCTTGCTGATAACAATAGGATTGAAATAATGCCAAATGTTATCTTCCCACCATTTTAGTTCCATTATGGCCTCTGTTGGTAGCTTCATTGGTCCGAATTGTGTTAATGGTGAACCCCAGATAATCCATAGTGGTAGAAAGCATTAATTTAGATTCAACTGGATGGACGATAAACCCATATTTGCCAAATAATTGTTTTGTGGCTGTACCATATGACCACAATAAGTATGTCGTCTGGATATGCCATTACCATGTGCTTTTGTTTCCGTAGAAATGCTAAGGCTGATTTCATTTATTTTTGGTGAACAGCCTGAGGCTAATGTTAGCCCATTAGGTAGTGCTCTGTATTGCCAAAGCTTCCTCATCCAGTTGAATTTTGAATAACATCTGTGGTCACCCTTATATGTACTGTATAGTAAGCATCTTTAAAATCGATGCTTGCCATGTAGTAACCTTAGGATTGCATCTTGAAATGGATATTTTGTATGAAGTATTCAATTTAGTCAAATCTGTGATGATGTATAATTCTATGGTAATCCCAGGATACTGCTTAAAATATAAGTGTCGGTAATTAACACTCTATGCATCCAGGTAGAATTGCAATCTCACCACCAACCTCCATGCACTCTTAATTCGTAGGGAACCAGACCCACCTACCTCCATGGTTACCAGTGGTAGACTTTTTTTTTTCGGTGTCCTCCATGGACATTGAGGCGCCGGTGTCTGGGTCTGTGGTTGGGTTGGTGTTGGGGGTTTGCGCATTTTCCAGGAAGGTCGGTCTGGGCCATGGCCTAAAAAAGACTGATGTTACGTCTTGTCCGACTGGTGGGTGCGTTAGGATGATGTTTGGGCCAAGCTGTTAGTGCAATTCCCTGGTGGTAGGTGTCCAAATAATGCTTGTCCTTGTGGCTGTCTCTTGCCCTCTCGCACACTAGTAGTATGTTCAGCAACCCCTCTTCAGGGTCAGTCCAGGACTGAACCCCAGTATTCTCCTCTGATGAGGGAGAAACACTGTGCAGCCCTACAAGAGGTGCTGCTGCAGGACTTACTAGCTGCCCACTGTGGCTAGTCTCCATCTCCTGGAGCCTGTCACTTTGGAGCAACCGTTCCAACCGGCTCCAATGCACACGGGCAGTGGCCGCTCGCGGCTGCTCCTGTTCCTTAAGCCGCACCAACCGGCTCCAAAGCACTCTGGCAGTGACACGCATGCGTCCTGGCGGACTTCTTCATGTAGTCACTCATGTGACTCCGAAGTAAAATCCTAATTTGAATATAACGCAAAATTGCCTTGGCAACTCCCAAGGACTTCAAGCTTTTTATACTACATGGTTTTATTTTAAATGTATTGAACCTTTTTCTGTACTACATTATCTATTGAGTATTGCATTTATTAACCTGTTGTTCTGCTGCAAGTAAGAATTTCTGTGTTAATATTGTTCCTGCACAATGAACACAGCCTTTAACGCCACATTAGCTGTTTACGAAGTAATGGTTTCTGAATTCACCCAGCACTACACTTGACCTAGATTCTCCAATTGTGACTATTTGTTCCTAATTTTGTAACAAGTAGAAAAAACTTTCACTGTATTCCCTCAGCGACCTTCAAACATATTACCCCTCAAGAAAACATAATCCAAGATTATCCCATTTCTTATCTGAGGCAACAAGAACCGTCACTGAATTAGTGAGAGCCAATCCATTGATTAGTTTTCTCCTAGGCTTGGAGATTTTCTCGAAGATCAACCACTCAATACACAATAGTCCAAGTGAAGTTGCACTGGTGTACTATATATCATTATATGAATAGTCAATTACAAAAATTTAGCTTGGCTCCCATCAATGAATAAGCAGTTTCTGTTTTCTAGAACGGACACCCCTCATTTTTACAACAGTCGATTTAAAGACAAAATACCAAACATAAGCAAAGTGAAATGAAACTCAAAACAAACTGCGCACTACAAAATCCATCGGATTCATGAAGCAAGACTCATATCCACTGTTCTTATATCTGTGGTAAGTTATGGAAACTGGAATTTTGTCTTACAAACTTCTTAAAAGACAATCTTAAAACATTCCGTGAGGAAATGACTCAAGTTAACTCGACTAGTTTGAGTTCTCGTACAAGATTAATACTACACAGACTGACAATCTCTTATGGCTTGCAGGCATGCATGAATATTTAGAAGAATTTGCTGTCATAACACTGAGCACAGTACAAATGAATGGCATTACAGGTTACTCTGAAGAAAACAGGATTATTTGTACTTAAAAACCAATATCTACCTGAAGGTAGGTTATACAAATATAATGTTGGGAGATAATATTTGCAACTTGTGTGGTCACTCACGTGTGTAAATCTTCCCGAAAGCATGGAGTTAAAATGATTCCATAGGTGATGCACATAGGTGATAGGTGAAACATAGATAGAAACATAGAAAATAGGTGCAGGAAGAGGCCATTCGGCCCTTCAAGCCAGCACTGCCATTGATTGGGATCATGGCTGATCGTCCCTCATCATTAACCCGTGCCTGCCATCTCCCCATATAGAAATTAGGTGCAGGAGTAGGCCATTCGGCCCTTCGAGCCTTATCCCTTGACTCCACTGGCCCCTAGAGCTCTATCTAACTATCCCTTAAATCCATCCAATGACTTGGCCTCCACTGCCCTCTGTGGCAGGAAATTCCATAAATTCACAACTCTCTGGGTGAAAAAGTTTTTTCTCACCTCAGTCTTAAATGACCTCCCCGTTATTCTAAGCTCCTGGTTCTGGTCTTGCCCAACATTGAGAACATTTTTCCTGCATCTAGCTTGTCCAGTCCTTTTATAAAGGGTATATGGTGTTGCACAGAGCTTAGGTGTTTGAAAAGTGTTTTTTATTTAAAAGACAAAGATTAGAATACAATTATTACATTATTAGCTTCAGTGTTTTTAAATCACAAGTAAATCAATGGATTAGTTATTTAATTAAGGGCCTGTCCCATGAGCATGCGACTCCATGCATCAAGCGTGACCTATAGGGCCTGTCCCATCAGCATGCGCCTGCATGCGGCAAGCCCGACCAAACCAGAAACGGGGGTCGCGCGGAGGTCGAGTGAGTGACATGAAGTTCGAGCGAAGTCCGCGGGAAGTTCATGAGTGACGTATGACGTCGAGGCGGCTGTGGGCCGACAGGCCGTTGCCATGCAGAATTTTTGAACACGGTCAGTTTATCGGAGCCCATGTCGATGCCGGGACCAGCTCCGTACAACTCCATACGGCTCCGGCGCTCGAAGTGGGACTGGACCCGCGAGGCCATACAGTTCAAGCGACCACGTTAGGTCGCGCTTGCCGCATGGAGTCGCATACTCGTGGGACAGGACACAAGTTTAATTGGTTTCAGTTTCCTAATTCTTTCCGTGTATGTAGCTAACCCTGCACAGTCCGATAGTTGAATCTGGGATATGGTAACCTGCCTATCATAGTGAATATTGATTGATTGATTGGTTGGTTGGTTAATTGATTGATTGATTGAAAGATACTGCATGGAACCAGGCTCTTGGGCCCACTGAGCCCATGCTGACCATTGATTCAGTCTTGTTCTATGTTATCCCAATGTTGCATCCACGCCATAAACACTAACAACAATTTTACAGAGGTCAATTAAACTAAATGTTATTCCTAACTATACATGATTCCCTTTATCATGTATCAATACACTGTGGGTGGCTCAATGCAGAGTCTTTCTGGTTGGCCCACAATAAAAACGTTTCATGTACCTTGGTACACGTGACAATAAACTAAACTAACCATCCAAACCACACATCTTTGGGATGTGGAAGGAAATAGGAACACTCAGGGAACCCACGCAATCACAGGGAGAACGTGCAAACTCCACACAGGCAGCTCTCAAGGTCAGGCTCTAACATAGAAATATAGAAAAGAGGTGCAGGAGTCGGCCCTTCGAGCCTGCACCATTCGCCATTCAATATGATCATGGCTGATCATCCAACTCAGTATCCTGTACCTGCCTTCTCTCCATACCCCTTGATCCCTTTAGCCACAAGGGCCACATCTAACTCCCTCTTAAATATAGCTAATGAACTGGCCTCAACTACCTTCTGTGGCAGAAAATTCCACATATTCACCGCTCTCTGTGTGAAAAATGTATTTCTCATATCAGTCCTAAAAGACTCCCCCCTTATCCTTAAACTGTGACCCCTTGTTCTGGACTTTCCCAACATTGGGAACAATCTTCCTGCATCTAGCCTGTCCAACCCCTTAAGAATTTTGGAAGTTTCTATAAGATCTCCCCTCAATCTGCCAAATTCTAGCAAGTACAAACCGGGTCTATCCAGTCTGTCTTCATATGAAAGTCCTGACATCCCAGGAATCAGTCTGGTGAATCTCTATGTCTTTCCTCACATTAGGAGACCAAAACTGTACGCAATACTCCAGGTGTGGTCTCACCAAGACCCTGTACAACTGCAGTAGAACCTCTCTGCTCCTATACTCAATCCTTTTGCTATGAATGCTAACATACCATTCGCTTTCTTCACTGCCTGCTGCACCTGCATGCCTACTTTCAATGACTGGTGTACCATGACACCCAGGTCTCGTTGCAACTCCCCATTTCCTCATCGGCCACCATTCAGAATAGAGTCTACTTTCCTGTTTTTGCCACCTAAGTGGATAACCTCACATTTATCCACATTATACTGCATCTGCCATGCATTTGCCCACTAACCTGGATCTTTGGCACTGGGAGGCAGCAGCTCTATCCGTTACTCCACTTTATTGGGCTGAGACTGAAAAGGACTAGACAAACGTGTGGGGCATATTTTTTTCACAGAAGATGATGGGTCCCTGGAACATGCTGCTAGGGTTTGTTTTGGATCTAGATATGATAGTGCCATGTATGATTATGAATATGCAGGGAATGGAGCGATATGGATTATATGCAGGCAGATAAGAGTTGGCCTTGGCATAATGTTCAGATCTGACATTTTGGCCAAAGGGCTTGTTTCTGTGCTGTGCAGTTTTGTTTGGGGATACTGTGGGGAAACAGGCCTTTTGGCCCCACGAGTCTGCATTGACTAGCAATCACCCATACAATGATTCTATCCTGCACACTAGGGACAATTTAGAGAAGACAATTAACCAACAAACCAGCACGTCTTTTGGAATGTCGGAGGAAATGAGAGTTCCAGAGAAACCCCACAGTCACGGGGAGAATGTACAAACAGCACCCATAGCCAGGATCGAACCCCTGTCTCTAGCGCTGTAAGGCAGCAATTCTACCGCTGCGTCTGTGCTCTATATTCTAGGATGACATTATTTACAAGAATAAAGAAACAATTTCAGAAAACATATTACACCAAAGAACAATTAAATAGGAAGTCACTGCTTCAAATGACACCTTTGTTGTCTCCAAAATCAGTGCATTCATACTCCACTCATAACGAGCATAAAAGACAACTCTTTTTGAACTCAGTCTGAAGAAGGGTTTCGGCCCGAAACGTTACCTATATCCTTCGCTCAATAGATGCTGCTGCACCCGCTGAGTTTCTCCTGCATTTTTGTGTACCAACTCTGTTTGAAGAATTTTTTTCTCACATTTTGTCCAAGTTAATGGTTGATTAGTTAACATTGAGCCACGATATAATGATTTTGGTTTCCTTAAGTCTTGTGTTTCAGTTGAAAATCATATATTCTGCTTGCTATTAATTGAGGATGTTTTATACATTTTTAAAAAGGTCAGTACGCATATTATAATTGATTTGCTAAAATGGATCTATGGAAGACATGCAGAAAAAATACAATCATCTTTAACCTGTGGATAATTAATAGTCATGTTGTTCCTTCCCGTGCATTTGCTGAAATTTCCAAATCCGACTAGATTAATCTGCTGTGCAGTTTTTACCCAGACAGGTGTTGCTGTCTGCATGACCAACAATTTCCCTTCGGGATCTTTCTGGTTAAAAACTTCCCAGTAATTTTCCTCAGAATTTACCTTAAATAGAAAGCAGGAAATTACCAGCTCGTTAGCTTAACATTTGTGACAGAGTAAAGGTTAATGGCTACCATTAAAGATGTTGAAAGATTAAAGGACACTTAAAGAGAAAAATTAAGGCAACCAAACAAAGCCATCGTGGGTTTATGAAAGAGAAAGCATGTTTTACAAATTTTTGTTTGGAAGTAATGGCACCTCTTGCATATGGACTCAGTGGGCTGTTCTGTGCATACTGGCCGGCCTTAGGAGGTACGGGGAGCAATTGGGAATAATTTTGGTGAGCCCCAGGTTCCCAGCCAAGGTTTATATAATTGTAGAAATATAAATAAAGTCTATTATAGACTTTATATCTCTATGGTAGAATAGAAAGTCATCAAAATGTGCGCTTAAATAGTGCCTTCGAGAAAAGGACCAAACAGATCTAAGCTACTTTTTAATATAAAATTGCATATGTGTAAGCCTACAAGTAACAAACAAAATGTGTAGATCACCTCTGAATAGTACATAGTTACATACCACTTGTTTTAGTGACTGTGAAATGAAAAAAAAGTAATTTAATTAACTGGATCCTGGAAAACCAATAAGCATTGGCGAAAAACCAGTCCAGGCATTAAATGTTGGGCTTCTGCCCCATCCTACCCTTTGGGCTTCTACCCTGTCCCAACTTAGTTATGTGTGTGTGTGCGTGTGTTAGTTGTCAGTGCGTTATGTGTGGAAGGAGAGAAGGGAGAGAAGGGAGGGAGGAGAGAAGGGAGGGAGGGAAGGGTAGAAAGAAGGGAGGGAGTGAGGGAGGGAGGAAAGGAGATAAGGGCAAAGAGAGAGAGGAAGGAGGGAGCGAGGGAAGAAGAGGAGGGAAGAAGGGAAGATAGGGAGGGAAGGAAGGAGAAAACGGAGGGAGAGAGCCGGCGGCAGGAGCAGATGCCGGGGCCGGGACGGATGGGTGTGATCTGAGGCCGAGGTTTGTAAATGTTGCTCCAATCCCCAGCCCGGCCCTTCCTGTATTGGTCCCCGCTCCTCCCCGGGGAGAGAGAGAGAGAAGGGGACCTGAGGCTGTGTGCGTGGAGCGCGGCGCCTTGAGGGGCGGGAGTGCTGCCCCGGGACCGTGAGGGAACGACCCACCTCCCCCTTCTCCATTCACCCCTCACATCCCCCCTCCCCGTCTACCCCTTTCTTCCCCCTCCACCCCTCTACTCTCTCTCCACCCCTCTCTTGCCCCTCCACCCGAGGTAGATTTACCCGAGAGGAGAGTAGATTACTTTGGCGCGGGGGCCAATTGGAAGCAATTGGTCCAATTGGCTTAAGGCCAGCCCTGCTGATTGGTGCACCCTTTATGGTGTGGAATAGTGACTACAGAATACATTTTTGGAAGTATATCTAAAAGTTGCTTTCTCACATTTTCTAAGGTTAAAAATCTCAAATGAGTCATTTAAAATTTGCACATCATGATATTTTCGAAATATTTACAAAATTATTCAAGATAAGAATGGAATCTAATACTGAAATGATTATATTTGGCATAATGGAAGATGGGAATAAATTGAACACATCTCAACATTTATTCTTTAACTATGGTTCAATAATAGCAAAAAAATTAATACTTAAATTTTGGAAAAATACATCAATACCAACGCTTAAAATGTGGATAGCAAGTATGTTGGACACCGCACATCTTGAGGGAATGCGATTCCTCCTAATGGATTAATCAGACCAATTCAGAACGAGTTGATCTCCTTTCGTCATCTTTTTGGAATCATATGGTGCTTCAAATTTTTTTTTTTATTGTTTTTTTTTAAATGTTTTATTCTCTTTTTTCTATTTTCTTTTCCACAACTTTCTTCACTTATTCGTCTTTTTTCTTTTTCATCACACACCATATATTTCACGTCTTTCTATCCTTTACTATCTAACTTCTTTTTCTAATCTTTCTTCAATATAACAAAACAAAAGAAGCTGCACATAAAATGTATTATGAAAATATATATTAGGCACTTTGGAACATTTTATTAGAAGCACTTCTAATAACATAAAAAAATTAAAAATTAAAAAAAATGTGCGCATCATTTGATTGCAATAGAATGGGTGAATGTTGCCGCCTCTAAAATGAGTCTTTATAAGACCATATTGCATTCAAACAGAATGAGGCCATTCAGCCCATCGTGTCTGCTCCACCATTGGCTGATTTATTTTTCCCTCTCAACCCCATTTTCCTGCCTTCTCCCCATAACCTTTGATGCCCTTCTTAATCAAGAACTCTGCCTTAGTTTAGTTTAGTTTAATGATACAGCGTGGAAACAGACCATTCGGCCCACCAAACCCATACCACCCGATAACTCGTTCTATGTTCAGAAGAAGGATCTCGACCCGAAACATCACCTATTCCTTCGCTCCATAGATGCTGCCTCACCCGCTGAGTTTCTCCAGGATTTTTAATCTACCTTCGATTTTTCCAGCATCTGCAGTTCTTTCTTAAACAACAAGTGTACAGGTTGTGGTATGTGTAGGTTGAAGAGCCAATTTCCATACTGTATTTCTAAAATCTAAATGCTAGGTGGGTGGATATTTCAACAAGGAAATTTCTTACTTCACAATGCAGTGACCAGTATTCTATGTATCTTTTGAATGTTTTTGTTTCCACTGAAAGACACTAAGAGCAGCAAAATAAATGGGATGGGCAGTAAGAAGCCATTGTTTCCTATTACTTACTGATCTTTAACCAATTCACCATCTCATATTATCTCAAACCCCATGTCCGCATTCTATGTTGTAACCTTTTGTTGTTAACTTTTCAAATATCTTTGAATCTGTGGAATTCATTGCCACAGACTGCTGTGGAGGCCTAGTCATTGGGTATTTGTAAAGCAGAGATTGATAAGTTATTGGTTGGTATGGGCATCAAAGGTTATGAGGAGAAGGCACGAGAATGGGAAAAATTGATCAGCAAAGATGGAATGGCAGGGCAGACCCGGTGGGCTGATTGACCTAATTCTGCTTTTATGTCGATGCTTTTTTGAAATCCAATATATTAAATCCACTGTTTCCCCTAATCCATGCTGCCAGTTCCATCTTCAAAACTTTTACAAGGTTTGTCAAACAAAATGTTTCCTTCCTGCAACCATGTGGATTGTGCAATTCTTGTTCTGATTTTCTTTGTGCCGTGTCACCAATTATGCAATGTACAATTTTACCATTGTTTGGTAGTTTATTCTTAATTAGTACGGGCGTCAGGGTTAACGGCAGAGAGGCAGGAGAATGGGGGTTGAGAGGGGAAGATAGATCAGCCATGATTGAATGGCAGAGTAGACTTGATGTGGCCGAATGGCCTAATTCTGTTCCGATAACTTATGCACAAACTTTTTTAACATTTGTTCAATTTCCTAAAGTGGTGGTCATTAAATTGTTGTGAATGAAGTGTATGAATTAGTGTCAAACTACTACAGATGGATGAAGGAGATATAGTTCTCCTTCCGCTCTACAGAGGATGCCATCTCTACCACGCTGCACACAGTAATCGCGCATCTGGAAAACAAGAACACATACGCCAGAATCCTGTACATTGACTTCAGCTCAGCGTTTAATACCATCATCCCACAGAGACTTGTGGAGAAACTAACCCTGCTGGGCCTCAACACCACCCTGTGTCACTGGATCTTGGACTTTCTGACAGAGAGACCGCAGTCAGTCCGTGTTGGCAAGAACACTTCAGGCTCGATCACGCTGAGCACCGGCTCCCCTCAAGGCTGTGTGCTCAGCCCGCTGTTGTTCACACTGCTCACACATGACTGTGCTGCCAGATTCAGGGACAATAAAATCATAAAATTCGCGGACGACACTACAGTGGTGGGACTCATCAGTGGAGATGACGAAACAATGTACAGGGAGGAAGTAGAACAACTGGTGGACTGGTGCGGCAAAAATAACCTAGAATTGAATGTCGACAAAACTAAGGAGATGGTTGTCGACTTCAGGAGGGCACAGCCAAAGCATACACCGCTCAACATTAGTGGCACTGCAGTGGAGAGAGTGGAGAGCATAAAGTTCCTCGGTGTGCAAATAACAGACAGCCTCACCTGGTCCAGGAACACCACTGGGACCATCAAACGGGCCCAGAGCGACTGCACTTCCTGAGGAAACTAAAACAGGCCTCACTCCCCACCAACATCCTCAGGACTTTCTACAGGGGCACGGTGGAGTCTGTACTCACGTACTGCATAAATACGTGGTACTGCACCTGCAACTGCTCGGACAGGAAGGCTCTGCAGAGGGTAGTGAGGGGAGCAGAGAGGATCATTGGCGTCTCCCTACCCTCGGTACAAGAACTGTTCCAGAGCCGCTGTCTGAAGAAAGCACAGAGAATTGCCAAGGACAAACTGCACCCCCTCCACACACACCTGGATCTCCTGCCATCAGGCAAGAGATATCGAAGCATCAAAGCCCGGACTACGAGGCTGCTAAACAGCTTCCTACCACAGGCTGTGAGGCTGCTAAACAGTCACTCTGCACTCACAGTCACTTGACTTGACTCTGCGGCTGGCACGGACACTTTAATACTGGTACTGGCCACTAAAATCAGCGGCCCCGGACATTTTTTATGATTGGTTTATTGTATTTTAACATTGTGTTTTTACCTGCTTTTAACTATTTATACTGTTCCATCAGGGACTGGATTGTTTTTTTAGTGTTATTATGTGTGAAGTGTTTTAAATTTCATGTGCGATGCTCCGCTATTCACTGGGAAACGTCTTTTCATTTTGCACTGTACAACTGTTGCTTGCAAGATGACAATAAAGGTTGATTGATTGATTGAGTTGTTGATTTAGACATTACTATATAACCATATAACAATTACAGCACGGAAACAAGCCATCTCGACCTTTCTAGACCGTGCCGAACACGTATTCTCCCCTAGTCCCATCTACCTGCGCTCAGACCATAACCCTCCATTCCTTTCCCGTCCATATAACTATCCAATTAATTTTTAAATGATAAAAACGAACCTGCCTCCACCACCTTCACTGGAAGCTCATTCCACACAGCTACCACTCTCTGAGTAAAGAAGTTCCCCCTCATGTTACCCCTAAACTTCTGTCCCTTATTTCTCAAGTCATGTCCCCTTGTTTCAATCTTTCCTACTCAGTGGGAAAAGCTTATCCACGTCAACTCTGTCTGTCCCTCTCATCATTTTTAAGACCTCTATCAAGTCCCCCCTTAACCTTCTGCGCTCCAAAGAATAAAGACCTAACTTGTTCAACATTATCCAATATGCTCAAGGCCTTTAGTCATGAATCGGAATTGTTTTGATTCATTCATGTGTCAAAATATTGAGTTAAGGCGAGCAGGTTTAAAGAAGTCAGAAAGAGGATCCCAACCTGAAACATCACCGACCAAATCTTAGAGATGATGCCCGGGCCACTGAGTTACTCCAGCACACGGTCTTTCTTTTAAGAGGGCAACCTAGTTCATCTTTAATCTAAGAACAAAAGGATGTATCTTACGAAAGGAGATGAAAAGGAATGTTGTTCGTCAGAGGGTGGTGAATCTGTGGAGGCCAAGTCAATGGATCATTTAAAAATGGAGATTGACAGATTCCTGATTAATAATATGAAAGGTCCTGAGGAGAAGGCAGGAGAATGGGGTTGAGAGGGGAAGATAGATCATCCATGATTGAATAGCAGAGCAGACTCGATGGGCCGGATGTTTCCTGTTACTTATCAACTTATCTTTGGACACATTTTTGAGGACTGACCAACTTTGAATGTTTGTACAATGGGGTTTAGTGCAATGGGATCTACAGGTGGCTTGTTCTCCATGGACTGGAATGTAATTCATGTGTGAAACACCTACCTGTTATATTGTGTAGGTGTGTACTATTCCTTAATGGTAACAATCTATAGGGTTGACCTGTTTTTGATGTTCTGTTCTATAGTTACCATACCAAGTAGTGCTAAGGAATTCAAGTATTCCATTCCTGGAAATTAACAAAACAAATGGCTGTTTAGTTTGGTTTATTGTCACATGCACCGAGGTACGGTGACAAGCTTTTGTTGCATGCTATCCAGTCAGCAGAAATAAAATTCATCATTGCAATCGAACCATAGATACATTATAAGGGAATAGCGTTGAGTGGAAAATAAAGTAAGAAAAATTGCTGCACTATTAGAGATTTAATGGGCCTGTCCCACTTAGGTGACTTTTTTGGTGACTGCAGGAGACTATGCAGTCACCACATGTTCGCGGGTGGTTACCGGGGAGTCGCCTTCATGGTCATGAGGAGTTCCCGCAATCTGGAAACTAGGCGCGGCCTCGTTATGGTTGCCGTGAATTTTTCAACATTGAAAAATTAGCAGCGACTAGAATGAAGCCGCCATGGAGAGTAGTGAGAATTCTCGTGCCGTGGGTGAGTCGCTAGGAGGTCCTAATGGGTTGCCAGGAGGTCGAAGGTTCGCGTAGGTTGTAGCTGGTGCTGACCGGTGAATTTCATTGACTCATTGGGAAACAAAAAGGTAAGCAGTAGTTTTCAGAGCCAAGGATAACCGATGTTAAATGTCCGCCGAGCTTCACAGCCGTGTATCTCTGGCTTCTTAAAGGTTGTCTCCACTCCTTCTCCTACGTTCTTCACCCTCTTTTAAAGGACTGAAGAGCCTGTCCAATGAGCATGCGACTGCAAGCGGCAAGCACGACCTAAAGTGGTCGCTTGAGCCGTACGGCCTCACGGGGCTGGTCCCACTTCGAACGCCGGAGCTGTATGGAGTTGAGCGGAGCTGGTCCTGACATCGCGCGGAGCTCCGAAAAACTGACCGTGTTCAAAAATTCCGCGCAACAATGGCCTGCCGGCTCACAGCCACATTGAGGCCATACGCACCGCTTGGACGGGCATATGCAGCGTCTCGACGCCGGACGCAGCATCTTGATGCCGTACGTCACGCGCGAACTTCCCGCGGACTTGGCTCAAACTTCACGTCACTCACTCGACCACTGCGCGGTCCACGCTTCTGGTTTGGTCGCGCTCGCTGCATGCAGGCGCATGCTGGTGGGACAGGCCCTGTACGGGGATCACTCGACCTCCGTGCGATTCCCGCGGGCCTCCGATTCCAGTTTGGTCGCGCTTGCCGCATGCAGTCGCATGCTCGTGGGACAAGCACTTTACCGTACACTGTGTTTTAGACGTCTTTTTACAGCGCCAACCTTCCTGTTCATCATGGTGTGTGTGTGGTTCACCTTGGCTTTGCACCGTGTGAATTTTTTAGAGAGCCTCCCCCTGCTTGCCCTGTGTCCTGCCTGCATAACTGGCTAGTGAAGGAAGCGATGTGTTTGTGCGTGTGTGTGTGTTCCACTCTGACAGTCGCCGTTTCAGTTGCTGGTTTTTCAGGTGATTGTCAGCAACTTGACAGTCGCCAGCAGTCCGCTGAAAAATCACCTAAGTGGGACAGGCCCATAAGAGTGTGGAGCGATTGTAATATGTTTGCAGATCTGCTTCTGTGGCTAGCACGCAAATAGTCGCCTGTGATGGGCGCCACTGAATAAGTATATACATGTGACAAAGCAAATGGTGACGCTCAATAGGTTGCAAGCCATCTGATTTATAGCTACCTGTATTCACTGTCTCACTGTCCAAAAATCCAATGTTACTCCAGTCACTGTGAACTCAATTTGGCTTCGAAAAGCAAATTATTGTGGGAGCTAAAGAAACAAAATAGAATGAAATTAGACAATTACATAACTTGATCAACGTCTGAGAAGGCAGGATTGAAACATTTCTCAACAAATGCTGTAGTTTATTCAGGCAATTGAGAAAATATGTTTAAAGGTGACAAATTGAAAGCTAGACACAGCACACCCACAACAAACATCATTTATGTACCTAGATTTTCTTATCAAATCTATTTAGGTACAATCACGACCAGAGGTTGATATGACAATTGTTTCTGGAGCTGAAAATGTCTTAAAGGCTCCTTAATCGAATGGTGCTGACCAGAAATCATTTTGAAACGAAGAAATGTATGAAAAATGTTATATTCTTATTGTGTGAAAGCAAAAAGGTTTTCTATCTATTACTTGTAGACTTCAATGAAAAGTGAAAAACTGGTGAAAAGTTATGTCCAAACTGAGATTCTAACAATCATCAATATTCGATCCATGTCAAGATCCTCTGGATAATCATTTTTATTTCAGATTGACACCATCTGCAGGTTTTTTTTTTTGCTTTTAGGCAGCTGTTTTGTCACTTGTGCCATCAATCCTCTCTTAGAATCTCCCGTAGTGCTAAAAAATGACTCGGTTAATAATTATTTGGTCGATCAATTAATAACCTGAGTATTTCATCAATCAGTGAACCACTTCAATATTTGTCCAGCCTTTTAATAATTTCAAATACCAAACCAAATAATTGTTCAGTATTTTATCAACTAAACAAAAATATCTAATATCCACCTTCTGGTCATTAACTCTTAACTTTAACAGTATATTCAATACTTTAACAAAAACATACACCTTTAAAATGACTGTTCTTGAAATACTGATATGAGATGCAGAACCCAATTGATTATTAATACTGTATTACCCCCTCTTCTTTTATTTATGTACAATCATTATATAATTAGTTTAGTAGAGAGACAGCATGGAATCAGGCCCTTCAGCCCAACAAGTCTATGCTGGCCATCGATCACCTGTTCACACAAGCTCCAAGTTATCCTACTTTGGGCATCTCCTCTCTACATATTGGGGACATGTCAGGTCTCGCGTTTGATCTAGTTGCTGTTACTTATTAGTTTTTAGTATTAGAGTTTGCATTCTTATTTTATTTTGGTGTCTCACATCTCCTCTTGTTTCAGGTCCCATTTCCAGTCAGGTCGTTTACCCTCATGTGATTGTTGGCCCAACCCTGATGTGTTTCACCTGTGTCTTGTTATCCCCTGCTAGTCTGTATTTAAGCCCTTTGTGTTTTAGTTCTCATTGCCAGTTCGTTGTGTATCCGTTGTAGATCCAGCTCTAGAAATCTTGTGACCTTGTGATCTCGACCATTGCCTGTTTTTCGACCTCTGTTTTTTGCCTGCTCCTAGATTGTACTGTTGCCTCTGTTTTTTGCTTACCTGCGTACCGACTTGGACTGATTAAACTCTGAAGATTGATCTGCCTTGTGTCTGAGCCTGCATTTGTGTCCTCCTCCTCGATCAGTCCTGATGCTACGAACTGGCCAACAATGGACTCAGCGGGCTCTGATCCTTTTCGTGCAGCGCTCCAGAAGCAAGAGGAGCACGTCTCACAATACGAGGGTCAACTCACCTCGATCGTTGCCGGGTTCCAGGACCTCGGCGAGCGTCAGCAGGGGTTCCAGGCGGACATCAGTTCACAGGTGAATACTTTAAGTTCTCGGTTTGAACACCTGGTTGCTCGGCTGAATTCTTTGTTTCCTGCTGCGGCTCCCGTGCCTGCCGAGTCCGTTTCCTTGTCTGTGTCTGCAGGAGCTCCGATGGCCACGGCTGCCACAGCGTCTCCATTCGTCCACCTGGCAAGACTGAAACACTTTTCTGGGGAATCGGAGAAGTGTAGACGTTTTTTTGATTCAGTGTGGACTGCATTTCGAACTTCAAGCGGCTTCCTTTCCATCAGAACGCTCAAGTGTAGCCTTTATTCCACTCTGTACTCATAGTCACCTGATTCTGTGGCTTGGCACGGACACTTTAATAACTGGCACTGGTCACTCATATCAACTGCCCCGGACATTTTTATGATTGGTTTTACTGTATTTTAACGTTGTTGTTTTACCTGCTTTTAACTATTTATACTGTTCCATCAGGGTCTGGATTGTTTTTAGTGTTATGTGTGAAATGTTTTAAATTTCATGTGCGATGCTCCGGTATTCCCTGGGAAATGTCTTTTCACTTTGCATTGTACAAGTTGCTTGCAAGATGACAATAAAGGATTGATTGATTGATTATCATCACACACCTGTCGGGTAGAGCGGAGGCTTGGGCCATGGCGGAATGGTCTCGGAGTTCTTCTGTTTGCCAGACGTCGGTCCTGTTCATGGTAGCTCTGTCCTGCACGTTTGATCACTCCAATCCCGGCCGAGAGGCTTCACAGAACCTGGTCTCCATGAAACAAGGTAATCGCACAGTTATGGATTTTGCTATTGACTTTCGAACTGTTGCTGCCAAGAGTATGAGGCTGCTTTATTGGATGCTTTTCGCAATGGATTGTCTGGAGCTATCAAAGATCAATTGGCTCCACTAACCCTGCCTTCCGACTTCGAGTCTATGATTCCCTGGCTGTCCAGATTGACGCTAGGCTCAGAGAAAGAGAGCGAGAGAGGAGATCGGCAGCAGTTCGTTCCTCCTTCCAGCCGTGGCGGCAGCGTCGCCCTTCGCCTTCCGGTCGGGACTTCTTCCCTCTCAGCTGGTCCAGTCAGACTACAGTGCCACCTGTCCCTTCAGAGGAGCTCGTGCAGGTGGGACGAGCCAAACTCAGCCCGGAGGAACGGCCGCGCCGCTAAGGGAAATGAGGTGTTTTTACTGTGGTGAACTTGGACATTTGTTGGCTCACCAATGAAAGGGAGGACATTGGTGAGTTGTACCACTCCTATGGGCCGTTCCTTTCATCCACTCACGATGGTACAATTGTTGGTGCATTCCCAGTGGCACTCCCTGCAGGCTTTGGTTGATTCTGGGGCAGATGAGAACTTCATGGACATTCGCTTGGCTGATGAAGCTGGAACGTGAACAGCTTCAAGATCCTCTGGAGGCTAGTGCACTGGACGGGCGCCTACTGTACAGGGTAATTCATTGAACTCGACCTGTTCAACTCATCGTGGCAGGTAATCACCTTGAGACCATCAGTTTTCATATCCTCGACTGTCCTCCTCATCCTCTGGTGTTGGGGCTCCCTTGGCTGTCTTACCATAATCCTCACATGAACTGGGGTACTGGGGAAGTAATTTCTTGGGGGAATAACTGTAAACTCATCTATCTGCATGATTTTTCTCCTGAGTCTATGAAGGATCGGTCAAGGAGCAGTTTGCTGGGATCTTCCAGGACCACCCTCCGGCAGCCTCCCCATTCAAGGGAGGGGGATTTTCCAGATCTCACCAAGGTCCCCTCATGTTATCTAGACCTAAAGGAGGTGTTCAACAAGGCCAAGGCCACATCTCTTCCGCCGCATAGACCGTACGACTGCTGCATCGACCTTCTGCCAGGTACAGTGCCTCCTAAGGGTCGTCTCTATTCCTTGTCTTCACCTGAGCGGCTCGCCATGGAAAAGTACATTGATGACACACTTGCTGCTGGGATCATCAGAACTTCCTCTTCACCTGCAGGAGCTGCATTCTTCTTTGTGGATAAGAAGGATGGAACACTTCGGCCATGCATTGACTACAGAGGACTCAATGACATTACTGTTAAAAAGAGATACCCTCTTCCTCTTATCTCCTCTGCATTTGAAGTGTTAAAAGACGCTAAAGTATTCACTGTTAGATCTTAGAAATGCTTATCATCTGGTGAGGATGAGGGATGGGGATGAATGGAAAACTGAGGGCATTATGAATATATGGTCATGCCGTTTGGTCTTACTAATGCTCCAGCAGTTTTTCAAGGCATGGTTAATGATGTATTACGAGACATTCTGAACAGATTTGTGTTTGTGTACCTTAATGACATTTTGATTTTTTTCTCCAGACGAGACTTCCCATGTGCAGCATGTACACCAGGTGCTGGAACGTTTGCTCCTGAATGATCTGTTTGTGAAAGCTGAGAAATGTGAATTTCATGCTAACACTGTTCTATTCCTTGGTTATGTTGTATCACCTGCTGGTATACAGATGGACACGAGCAAGGTCAGTGCTGTGGCCAACTGGCCTATACCCTTCAGTCGTAAGTGACTTCAGGGGTTCCTTGGGTTTGCTAGTTTGTATAAGAAGTTTATCTGGTACTTTAGTGTCACTGCTGCACCACTCCATGCTCTTACATCACCCCCACGTGCCTTTCTCTTGTTCCTCTCAAGCAGAAACTGCATTTATGAGACTCAAGAGGGGCTTCTCCTCAGCCCCATCCTGGTTCACCCTGACCCGTCACTCCAGTTCATGGTTGAGGTGGACGCCTCAGGTGTGGGCATCGGGGCTGTACTCTCCCAGAAATCCCCCACAGATGGTCGACTGCATCCCTGCGCTTTCCTCTCAAGAAAGCTTTCTCCTGCTGAGAGAAATTACCATGTGGGTAACCGTGAAACTGTTATCTGTTAAAACAGCCTTGGAGGAATGGAGACACTGGTTAGAGGGCACCGAGCAGCCGTTTCTAGTTTGGACAGACCACAAGAACCTGGATTACATCAAGTCAGCCAAACGTCTCAACTCACGCCAAGCAAGGTGGGCTCTCTTCTTTAATAACCATATAACCATATAACAATTACAGCACGGAAACAGGCCATCTCGACCCTTCTAGTCCATGCCGAACATGTATTCTCCCCATGTCCCATATACCTGCACTCAGACCATAACCCTCCATTCCTTTCTCGTCCATATAACTATCCAATTTATTTTTAAATGATAAAAACGAACCTGCCTCCACCACCTTCACTGGAAGCTCATTCCACACAGCCACCACTCTCTGAGTAAAGAAGTTCCCCCTCATGTTACCCCTAAACTTCTGTCCCTTAATTCTCAAGTCATGTCCCCTTGTTTGCATCTTCCCTCCTCTCAGTGGGAAAATCTTATCCACGTTAACTCTGTCTATCCATCTCATCATTTTAAAGACCTCTATCAAGTCCCCCCCCTTAACCTTCTGAGCTCCATCGATTAAAGCCCTAACTTGTTCAACCTTTCTCTGTAACTTAGTTGCTGAAACCCAGGCGACATTCTAGTAAATCTCCTCTGTACTCTCTCTATTTTGTTGACATCCTTCCTATAATTAGGCGACCAAAATTGTACCCCATACTCCAGAATTGGCCTCACCAATGCCTTGTACAATTTTAACATTACATCCCAACTTCTATACTCAATGCTCTGATTTATCAAGGCCAGCACACCAAAAGCTTTCTTTACCACCCTATCTACATGATAATCCACTTTCAGGGAACTGTGCACAGTTATTCCCAGATCCCTCTGTTCAACTGCATTCTTCAATTCCCTACCATTTACCATGTACGTCCTATTTTGATTTGTCCTGCCAAGATGTAGCACCTCGCACTTATCAGCATTAAACTCCATCTGCCATCTTTCAGTCCACTCTTCCAACTGGCATACATCTCTCTGTAGACTTTGAAAATCTACTTCATTATCCACAACCCCTCCTACCTTAGTATCATCTGCATACTTACTAATCCAATTTACCACACCATCATCCAGATCATTGATGTACATGACAAACAACAGTGGACCCAACACAGATCCCTGTGGCACCCTACTAGTCACTGGCCTCCAACCTGACAAACAACCATCCACCATTACTCTCTGGCATCTCCCATTCAGCCACTGTTGAATCCACCTTGCTACTCCACCATTAATACCCAACCATTGAACCTTCTTAACCAAACTTCCATGAGGAACCTTGTCAAAGGCCTTACTGAAGTCCATATATACAATATCCACTGCTTTACCCTCATCAATTTTCCGAGTTACCTCTTCAAAAAATTCAAGAAGATTAGTCAAACATGACCTTCCAGGTACAAATCAATGTTGACTGTTCCTAATCTGACCCTGTTTATGCAGATGCTTATATATATTATCTCTAAGTATCCTTTCCATTAATTTGCCCACCACTGACGTCAAACTAACAGGTCTATAATTGCTAGGTTTACTCTTGGACCCCTTTTTAAACAATGGAACAACATGCGCAGTACGCCAATCCTCCGGCACTATTCCCGTTTCTAATGACATTTGAAATATTTCCGTCATAGTCCCTGCTATTTCTACACTAACTTCCCTCAATGTCCTAGGGAATATCCTGTCCGGACCTGGAGACTTATCCACTTTTATATTTCTCAAAAGTGTCAGCATTTCCTCTTCTTTGAATCTCATAGTTTCCATAGCTACTCTACTTGTTTCCCTTACCTCACATAATTCAATATCCTTCTCCTTGGTGAATACCGAAGAAAAGAAACTGTTCAATATCTCTCCCATCTCTTTTAGCTCTGCAGATCGCTGTCCACTCTGACTCTCTAATGGACCAATTTTATCCCTCGTTATCCTTTTGCTATTAATATAGCTGGAGAAACCCTTTGGATTTACTTTCACCTTACTTGCCAAAGCAACCTCGTATCTTTTAGCTTTTCTAATTTATTTCTTGAGATTCTTTTTACATTCTTTATACTCCTCAAGCACCTTATTTACTCCATGCTGCCTATAATTATTGTAGATCTCCCTTTTTTTCCAAACCAAGTGTCCAATTTCCCTTGAAAACCATGGCTCTTTCCTATTTTTACTATTTCCTTTCAACCGAACAGGGACATAAAGATTGTGTACTCTTAACATGTCATCTTTAAATGTACTCCATTTCTCTACCACATCTTTCCCATAAAACAAAATGTCCCAATTCACTCCTTTTAAATCCTTTTGCACCTCCTCAAAGTCAGCCTTTCTCCAATCAAAAATATCAACCCTAGGTCCAGTTCTGCCCCTCTCCATAATTATATTGAAACTAATGGTATTGTGATCACTGGTCCCGAACTGTTCCCCAACGCATACCTCTGCCACCTCACCCGTCTCATTTCCCAACAGGAGGTCCAGCACCGCCCCTTCTCTAGTAGGTACTTCTATGCATTGCTGCAAAAAACTATCCTGCACACATTTTACAAACTCCAACCCATCCAGCCCATTTACAGAATGTGTTTCCCAGTCTATGTGTGGAAAATTGAAATCTCCCACAATCACTACCTTGTGCTTACTACTAATATCTGCAATCTCCTTACATATTTGCTCTTCCAATTCTCGCTCCCCATTTGGCGGTCTATAATACACCCCTATAAGTGTTGCTACCCCTTTCCCATTTCTCAGTTCCACCCAAATAGCCTCCCTAGACGAGCCCTCTAATCTATCCTGCCAAAGCACTGCTGTAATATCTTCCCTGATAAGCAACGCAACACCTCCACCTCTTGCCCCTCCAATTCTATCACACCTGAAGCAACAAAATCCTGGAATATTTAGTTTCCAATCACAGCCCTCCTGCAACCATGTTTCACTGATCGCCACAACATCATACTTCCAGGTGTCTATCCAGACTCTAAGTTCACCCACCTTTCTTACAATGCTCCTAGCATTATAATATACATATTTAAGAAACCCACCGCCTCTTATATTGTTTATTGTCTTTTTCTTCTCTCTCCCCTACATTTTGGGTCAGAGTGCTACCATTCTCTGCCTCCTGCCTCACACACTAACTGCTAGCTTTCCAAATTTGAGTCCCTCCCCCCAACCATACTAGTTTAAAGTCTCCCCAGTAGCCTTTGCAAATCTCCCCGCCAGGATATTGGTCCCCCTCGAGTTCAAGTGCAACCCGTCCTCTCTGTACAGGTCGCACCTTCCCCAAAAGAGGTCCCAATGATCCAGAAACATGAATCCATACCCACTGCACCAGTCCCTCATCCACACATTTATCCTCCACCTCGCTTCATTTCTACTCTCACTGTCGCTTGGCACAGGCAGTAACCCTGAGATTGTTATCTTTGCAGTCCTTCTCCTTAACTCTCTACCTAACTCCCTAAATTCTTCTTTCAGGACATCTTCTCTTTTTTTACCTATGTCGTTGGTACCTATATGCACCACAACCTCGGGCTCCTCTCCCTCCCATTTCAGGATTTCTTGGACCCGTTCAGACACATCCCTGACCCTGGCACCAGGGAGGCAAACTACCATCCGGGACTCCTGTCTGCGTCCACAGAATCGCCTATCCGACCCCCTGACTATAGAGTCCCCTATTACAATTGCCCTCCTCTTCTTTCCTTACCCTTCTGAGCAACAGGACCGGTCTTTATGCCAGAGGCCCGGCCGCTGTCGCTGCCCCCAGGTAGGCTGTCTTCCCCCACCCTTACTCAAACATGAGTACTTATTTTAAAGGTGTACAGCCACCGTGGTACTCACCAGTCCCTGCCTCTGCTCATTGCCCTTCCTAACTGTGACCCAGTTTTCTGTCTCCCGTGGTCTTGGAGTGACCACCTCCCTGTAACTCCTATCTATGACCTCCTCGCTCTCCCTGAGCAGACAGAGGTCATCGAGTTGCTGTTCCAGGTTCCCAACACGGTCTCTTAGGAGCCCCATCTCGACGCACCTGGCGCAGATGTGGACGTCTGGAGAGCACTCAGACTCCACATTAATCAATTTAATTTTGTACTGTCTTACCGCCCTGGTGCCAAAAATGGCAAACCTGATGCTCTCTCCAGAGAGTTTGATCCTGACCCGGCCCCTAAGGTTTCAACTCCCATTCTGCCTGCTTCCTGTTTTGTTGGGGCGGTTACTTGGGAGATTGAGGAGAGAGTTTCCGAGGCAACTGCTGGTGTTCAGTCTCCGCTAGGGTGTCCTTCTAATCGTCTGTTTGTTCCCGAGTCTCTTCGCTCACAGGTGATTCACTGGGCTCATACGTCTTGGATCTCCTGTCATCCCGGTGTCTTCCGAACCCTGTTTGTGGCCAAACAGACGTTTTGGTGGCCTTCCATGGAGAGGGGGATTAAGGAGTACGTTGCCGCTTGCAGTATTTGTGCTCAGAACAAGACCTCGCGTCTGCCCGCCTTTAGCCTCCTGAATCCGCATCCTGTCTCCTCACGCCCCTGGTCCGACATCTCCATTGACTTTGTCACGGGCTTGCCCTCTTCTGAAGGTAACACCTCAGTCATGACTGTAGTGGACAGATTTTCTAAGATGGTCCATTTCATTCTGTTGCACAAGCTTCCCTCGGCCAAGAAAACGGCAGAGGTCATGCTGTCTCATGTTTTTCGAATTCATGGATTTCCCAGAGACATTGTGTCTGACCGGGGGCCTCAGTTCGTGTCCAGGTTTTGGAAGGAGTTTTGTTCTCTGTTGGATGCCACGGCCAGCCTTACATCTGGTTACCTGGTTTCACAATGGCAGGCAGTGACTAGTGGGGTACTGCAAGGCTCAGTGCTGGGACCCCAGCTATTTACCATATATATTAATGATCTGGATGAGGGAATTGAAGGCAATATCTCCAAGTTTGCAGATGACACTAAGCTGGGGGGCAGTGTTAGCTGTGAGGAGGATGCTAGGAGACTGCAAGGTGATTTGGATAGGCTGGGTGAGTGGGCAAATGTTTGGCAGATGCAGTATAATGTGGATAAATGTGAGGTTATCCATTTTGGTGGCAAAAACGGGAAAGCAGACTATTATCTAAATGGTGGCCGATTGGGAAAGGGGGAGATGCAGAGAGACCTGGGTGTCACGGTACACCTGTCATTGAAGGTAGGCATGCAGGTACAGCAGGCAGTAAAGAAAGCGAATGGTATGTTAGCTTTCATTGCAAAAGGATTTGAGTATAGGAGCAAGGAGGTTCTACTGCAGTTGTACAGGGTCTTGGTGAGACCACACCTGGAGTATTGTGTACAGGTTTGGTCTCCAAATCTGAGGAAGGACATTATTGCCATAGAGGGAGTGCAGAGAAGGTTCACCAGACTGATTCCTGGGATGTCAGGACTGTCTTATGAAGAAAGACTGGATAGACTTGGTTTATACTTTCTAGAATTTAGGAGATTGAGAGGGGTTCTTATAGAAACATACAAAATTCTTAAGGGGTTGGACAGGCAAGATGCAGGAAGATTGCGCCTGATGTTGGGGAAGTCCAGGACAAGGGGTCACAGCTTAAGGATAAGGGGGAAATCCTTTGAGAAGAACTTTTTTCACACAGAGAGTGGTGAATCTCTGGAACTCTCTGCCACAGAGGGTAGTTTGTGCCTGGAAGGTCTTGTTTAACTAATCTTCTTGAATTTTTTGAAGATGTTACACGGGAAATTGATGAGGGTAACGCAGTGGAAGTTGTGTATATGGACTTCAGTAAGGCCTTTGACAAGGTTCCTCATGGAAGGTTGGTTAAGAAGGTTCAATGGTTGGGTATTAATGGTGGAGTAGCAAGATGGATTCAACAATGGCTGAATGGGAGATGCCAGAGAGTAATGGTGGATGGTTGTTTGTCAGGTTGGAGGCCAGTGACGAGTGGGGTGCCACAGGGATCTGTGTTGGGTCCAATGTTGTTTGTCATGTACATCAATGATCTGGATGATGGTGTGGTAAATTGGATTAGTAAGTATGCAGATGATACTAAGATAGGTGGGGTTGCGGGTAATGAACTAGAGTTTCAAAGTCTACAGAGAGATTTATGCCAGTTGGAAGAGTGGGCTGAAAGATGGCAGATGGAGTTTAATGCTGATAAGTGTGAGGTGCTACATCTTGGCAGGACAAATCAAAATAGGACGTACATGGTAAATGGTAATGAATTGAAGAATGTAGGTGAACAGAGTGATCTGGGAATAACTGTGCACAGTTCCCTGAAAGTGGAATCTCATGTAGATAGGGTGGTAAAGAAAGCTTTTGGTGTGCTGGCCTTTATAAATCAGAGCATAGTATATGAGTATAGAAGTTGGGATGTAATCTTAAAATTGTACAAGGCATTGGTGAGGCCAATTCTGGAGTATGGTGTACAATTTGGGTCGCCTAATTATAGGAAGGATGTCAACAAAATAGAGAGAGAGTACAGAGGAGATTTACTAGAATGTTGCCTGGGTTTCAGCAACTAAGTTACAGAGAAAGGTTGAACAAGTTAGGGCTTTATTCTTTGGAGCGCAGAAGGTTAAGGGGGGACTTGATAGAGGTTTTTAAAATGATGAGAGGGATAGACAGAGTTGACATGGACACGGGGCGACTTGACGCAAGATGTAGCCAGAGTGGAGTGGTCGTGGTCTAGCACGATATCACACGATATAACGGGGGTAGAGTAAAGAGTTCCCACGGTACTCGGCAATTCTGTCATTTGTGCGAGTGACTTGTCCGTCTCCCGATCTTTCCCGTTAATCATGAATGAACATCGTGGACTGTAGTGTAGTTAATCACGCGGCACAAATGATGTTACTTTGTTGTCACACACTATACTGCTTTTTTTCACCCGAGCTCTTTAATGAGCTGAAGAATAATCTGTGTTTTTTTAGACAAATGTTGTTTGGTGTGATGCACCTTCTCTCAATATGTGCAAGAAGTCGTCTTTTTATTTTGTCAAATATGAATAAAGACTGTGTCTCACATTGACCGTGATGATTGTGTTATTTTATGCCCTCTCCCTCTCCCTCTCCCTCTCCCTCTCCCTCGGGAAATGGACAGGCGACCCATTCTTCAGGCTGCCTTGTGTCTCGAAATCTCACCTGCCTGTTTCAGTGACAGACACCCACCGCCAGTAAATGAAGACACCCCCATCTGTCTCCCCCTCGACTCCCCCACCTTTCCCTCCCAACTCCAGTCCTGTCCCGACCCCCTGGGAAACTGAAGGTTTCCCGCTGTAATTAAAGAGTTCCCACGGTAGACTTTAAAACTGGGACCCTGGTTCTGGAATCCCCCAACATCGGGAACATTCTTCCTCCATCTAGCCTGTTCAATCCCGTTGATACGATTAGACCGGTATCTAGTTATTTAATTCAATTAATGATTTCTATCGCCCAGCCTCTCATCTTTCAATCGGGTTCGGCCAGGAAGGAGCTGCAGATGCTGGATTAAAACTAAGATAGACACAACATGTAGCTCAGCGGGACAAGCAGCATATCAGAAGGGTCTCAACCCGAAATGTGACCCATTCCTTCTCCCCAAAGATGCTGCCTGCCGTCGAACTCATTCTCTTTAAACCGGCATCTGCTGTTCCTTCCGACACATACACAAGAAATAAGCAACTATTCGGGCCGAAACGTTGCCTATTTCCTTCGTTCCATAGATGCTGCTGCACCCGCTGAGTTTCTCCAGCATTTGTGTGTGTGGGTGGGAGTTGGGGGGGTAGAGAGATAAGGCAGCCTGTCAATTTCCCGCGGAGTTCCTCCAGTTAGAAACTGCTTTCAGACAAAAAGAGACACACTGACATTAATGAAATGCTTGTCAGCTAGTTTTATTACATTTGTATGTAAATAGCAAACTGGCTGGATTCACTCTATCCAACTTCCGGGTTCACCGTTCGCAAGTGTTCCCACGGTGACCGCAAGAGTTACTACGGATATCACACTGGCCACTACGTTCATAAAATGTTGCAATGCTCAACCACAAGTGTACAAGTCACTCTTGGACAAATTCAAACATGTTTGAATTTTCTCCCGAGTACCCAAGTTACACGATTACCTGCCGTTAGCGCCACGGTGGTCCACGAATGCCGTACTGTTACCGCACGAGGTTCCCACGATGTTAAACTCTGGTTACCTCTTGCGTCAAGTCGCCCCGTGAAAAGGGGGTTTAAGGGGATCAGGGGGTATGGAGAGAAGACAGGTACGAGACACTGAGTTGGATGATCAGCCATGATCATATTGAATGGCGGTGCAGGCTTGAAGGGCCGAATGGCCTACTCCTGCACCTAATTTCTATGTTTCTATAGCTGCTCCCAACACCTGCACTATTGAGTCCTCCCCTCCCCATCTGGAGTAGTGCGCAGTGTTAAGAACTCAGCAATAAAATTGTTTTTTGAACACAGCGGCTAGGTCCCCGCCGCGACCCAAGAGTCTAGGTGTGCTAACAAAGTTAGTCATCGGGACATAGTTCGATCAGTGGGACTGAATCACCAGCGTGTAGCCAGGTTTCGGTTACCATCAAGAAGTCCAATTCATGGGTGATAAAAACGTTGTTTCGGATTAATGTTTTATTTGATACTGATCTCGCGTTGATCTGAGCCATTTTGACAGGCGTAGCAGTAGGTTCGTAGTCCGACGATGGAATCCACACCAGCGGGCTAAGATTCCGGATGACAGCACTGCCGCGCTTCACATAGGGCCTAGCGGGGAGCTCGCAACACAGCTCGGAGGCCGGGGAGATTGATCGTAGAAAGGCATATCTCGTCTCCAGGGAGCGCTGAGGAACGAAGCGACACGGACGTCCAGGTCCAACATCGTCGAGCTGGAAACAGTGGGCCGGTGCACAGAGGGTGAGGGAGCAGGCATGGGCCCTCAGTTTGACTGCAGCACCTGTACGTTTTCTTCGCCTCCTGGCTCGTTTCCTACGGTGGTAGCGGCAGAAACATTCAGGTCGTTGGCGGGGCAGAGTTGTGGAAAGTCCTTTCATCTGGATCCCGGGTGCTAAGGTCCATAACAGAGGCTCGAATGCCCATCAGTGTTTTGCGATCATAGACAATAGTGGTTTGTACAAATACACACAGAGACATGAACAGGGCTATGAGAGGCAGGACAAACAGAAGCGGCAGGCGACGGCGGGCAGCCGAGAACAAAGGCACGGCCATCTCTTGCGATAAAACACGAAGCTGAGCGGTCCAAGGTCTCAGATAACCCCAGCTGATCTTAGCTGTTCCTGCAGCAACGAAAGGGATTTCTGCTATCTGTGTTGCTAGAATCCCCTTATCTCTGTTGTTCTTGCAGCTCCAGCTCCAGCTTTCAAGGCCGCAGAAAGTTGAGACGGGGTAGAAATCCTCCCATACCACTCAAAACCAGACCAGTAATGATGAGGCAGTAAGGAGGGTTGTTCTGGACACAGATGTAAAGTCCAGATACAGATGTTGTTCTCTCCTAATTTTTGGGTGGATAGAGTTTTAGGCAGGCTGCCAGTGTAAGTAGTGGGAGTTACACAGTGTGGTGATAAGGCCGCACACAGCCCAAAAACACGCAGAAACTTCTTCAAAGAAATGTCTGCAGAGTTGCAGCGATACACAAGATGTTTATAACTATTGCTATCCCTGTACCTCCTCCAACATCCCAAAAATGTTTTGAAACACCAAATTTGTGAGATTTCCACAAGAGCACTGATACGCGGACCTCCGAGCTCCGTGACTCCGCCCGCATTCCGCAATTCCGCACTCCGCCCGCATTAAGGCAGACGTGAGGCATGGGCACGTTTCCATGGCATGAAATCACAGAGCTTTAAAATCTTCATGTAGTCACTCACGTGAATCCGAAGTAAAATAGTAAGATTAAACGAGAATTTACCAATTTGACGTTTGATCTTTATTTTATGAGGAGTAACGTTGAGCGATAACGTGCCCACCGCTCCCACCCTCGATCATAAAGTTCAACTGGTCTCCATTTTCTCTAATCTTACTATGTTCAGTTCATTACTGTTATCTGTGATTTCACACGGCTGCTTTGAAGATTGACATGCATGCGTGCTGGTGGGTTCTTCACGTAATCCCTCAACGTTACTCCTCATAAAATAAAGATAAATCTTCAAACTGGCAAGTTCTCGTTTAATCTTACTATTATAAAATCGAACCTGCCTCCACCCCTTCCACTGGAAGCTCATTCCACACAGCCACCACACTCTGAGTAACGAGGTCCCCCCTCAGGTTACCCCTAAACTTCTGTCCCTTAATTCTCAAGTCATGTCCTCTTGTTTGAATCTTCCCTACTCTCAATGGGAAAAGCTTATCCACGTCAACTCTGTCTATCCCTCTCATCAATTTAAAGACCTCTATCAAGTCCCCCCTTAACCTTCTGCGCTCCAAAGAATAAAGACCTAACTTGTTCAACCTTTCTCTGTAACTTAGAGATATCATGATATACACAGAGGTGCCAGTTATTTTCCGAGCATTTCATTATTCTAGTACCTGAAAATCAGTATTTTGCTGAGGAAATCAGTGTTTTTACGTGGTGCCATTTTGCTGAATTAAAATTATTTTTAAAATGTATTAAAGATAAGGATAAGGATACAGAGGAGATTTACTAGAATGTTGCCTGGGTTTGATGTGTTGGCCTTTATTAATCAGAGCATTGAGTGTAGAAGTTGGGATGTAATGTTAAAATTGTACAAGGCATTGGTGAGACCAATTCTGGAGTATGGTGTACAATTTTGGTCATCTAATTATAGGAAAGGTCAACAAAATAGAGAGAGTACAGAGGAGATTTACTAGAATGTTACCTGGGTTTCAGCAACTAAGTGACAGAGAAAGATTGAACAAGTTAGGTCTTTATTCTTTGGAGCGCAGAAGGTTAAGGGGGGACTAGATAGAGGTCTTTAAAATGATGAGAAGGATAGAGTTGATGTGGACAAGCTTTTCCCTTTGAGAATAGGGAAGATTCAAACAAGAGGACATGACCTGAGAATTAAGGGACAGAAGTTTAGGGGTAACATGAGGGGGAACGTCTTTACTCAGAGAGTGGTAGCTGTGTGTAATGGGCTTCCAGAGGAAGTGGTGGAGGCAGGTTCGATTTTATCATTTAAAAATAAATTGGATAGGTATATGGACGGGAAAGGGATGGAGGGTTATGGTCTGAGTGCAGGAAGATGGGACTAGGAGAGAATAAGTGTTCGGCACGGAATAGAAGGGCCGATTTGGCCTGTTTCCGTGCTGTCAATGTTAAATGGTTATATGGTTATACTAGACTAAGTGGGACCCGTTGGGTCCCAAGTTCACACGGGAGGGCTGGTCCCCCAACAAAATATTCCACCTCTCCACCAATTCCAATATTGGTGGCCAGTGGGGGGGCTTTCTGGAGTGCTGGTATGGGTTCTTGAGATGGCACCTCAGTCCCTCAAGCCTGATCTGCTGGCAGCTCACTCACGGCTGGTGGGCTGGCAGTTGACTCATGACTTTTCCTGGAATTTCCATTTCAAGCAGGGTGCAAGGCCACCAAATTCAAATCCATGTTCCTACCATTTCAAGCAGAGTGCAAGGCCACCAAATTTAAGTGCAGTTTCTTACCACTATAAGCAGGGTGCAAGGCCATTGCATTCAAGTGTGGTTGCATATCACTTCAAGCAGGGTCCAAAGCCACCAAATTCAAATGCAGCTTCATACCATTTCTTGCAGGGTGAAACCACCATAAAACCACACAAAACACCAAACTCACTGTTCAGTTGACATTCAGTGTGTTCAGTTGATCCACAGCACAGACTGAGTCATGACCTCAAACTCTCCCATCATGCAGAGGCTGAGCCACACCCACACTTCCGGGTTTTATAACCATTCCCCACGGAAAAGGTGTGGCTGTCAGGGCGTGATTGGCAGGACAGAGATTCTCAACATTTTTAAACACCAATAACACTTTTATTTTTAATTGATGGGATGAATTCCCTGTACATGCTCAGCGGACGGGAGACTGAGTAAGATGGCCAAACGTCACAGCCGTAAGTGGTAGCGTTTTATCTAAAATTGATACACAGTGCAAACAGAAAGTAAGTGCATTTGCAGTCGTACCTTTTACCCAAATCACCCAAGCCGTCATTTGCAGAAAGAAGTGCCTTTCAACTTCAAGGCACCATTTGTAGTAAGTAGTGCCTTTCAACTTCAAGCTAAAGCACCTAAGCCAACAATTGCAGTAAGTAGTGCCTTTCAACTTCAAGCCAAAGCACCCAAGCCACCATTTGCAGTAAGTAGTGCCTTTCAACTTCAAGCAATGCACCCACGCCATCATTTGCAGTAAGTAGTGCCTTTCAACTAAAAGCCAAAGCACCCAAGCCACCATTTGCAGTAAGTAATGCCTTTCAACTTCCAGCTAAAGTACCCAAGCCACCATTTGCAGTAAGTAGTGCCTTTCAACTTCAAGCCAAAGCTCCCAAGCCACCATCTGCAGTAAGTAGTGCCTTTCAACTTCAAGCCAAAGCTCCCAAGCCACCATTTGCAGTAAGTAGTGCCTTTCAACCTCATGCCACCATTTTCTGTAAGTAGTGTCGTTCAATTTCAAGCCAAAGCAACCAAGCCAACATTTGCAGTAAGTAACGCCTTTCAACTTCAAGCAAAGCACCCAAGCCACCATTTGCAGTAAGTAGTGCCATTCAACCTCAAGTCAAAGCACCCAAGCCTCCATTTGCAGTAATTAATGCCTTTCAACTTCATGCCAAATCACCCAAGCCACCATTGTCAATAAGTAGCGTCTTTCAACCTCATGCCACCATTTGCAGTAAGTAGTGCCTTTCAACTTCCAGCCAAAGCACCCAAGCCACCATTTGCAGTAAGTAGTACCTTTCAACTTCAAGCAAAGCACCCAAGCCATCATTTGCAGTAAGTAGTGCCTTTCAACCTCAAATCAAAGCACCCAAGCCACCATTTGCAGTAAGTCGTGCCTTTCAACTTCAAGCAAAGCACCCAAGCCACCATTTGCAGTAATTAATGCCTTTCAACTTCATGCCAAATTACCCAAGCCACCATTGTCAATAAGTAGCGTCTTTCAACTTCATGCCACCATTTGCAGTAAGTAGTGCCTTTCAACTTCCAGCCAAAGCACCCAAGCCACCATTTGCAGTAAGTAGTGCCTTTCAACTTCAAGCAAAGCACCCAAGCCATCATTTGCAGTAAGTAGTGCCTTTCAACCTCAAATCAAAGCACCCAAGCCACCATTTGCTGTAAGTAGTGCCTTTCAGATTAAAGCCGAAGCACCCAAGCCACCATTTGCAGTAAGTAGTGCCTTTCAACTTCAATCCAAAGCACCCAAGCCGCCATTTGCAGTAAGTAGTGCTTTCAACTTCATGCCACCATTTGCAGTAAGTAGTGCTTTTCAACTTCAAGCCAATGCACCTTGGCAGTAAGTAGTGCGTTTCAACTAAAAGCCAAAGCACCTAAGCCACCATTTGCAGTAAGTAATGCCTTTCAACTTCTTGCCAAAGCACCCAAGCCACATTTGTAAATAAATAGCGTCTTTCAACTTCACGCCACCATTTGCAGTAAGTAATGCCTTTCAAGGAGTGCAGAAGGTTAAGGGGGGACTAGGTAGAGGTCTTTAAAATGATGACAGGGATAGACACAGTTGACATGGACAAGCTTTTCCCATTGAGAATAGGGAAGATTCAAACAAGAGGACATGACCTGAGAATTAAGGGACAGAAGTTTAGGGGTAACATGAGGGGGAACTTCTTTGCTCAGAGAGTGGTAGCTGTGTGGAATGGGCTTCCAGAGGAAGTGGTGGAGGCAGGTTCGATTTTATCATTTAAAAATAAATTGGATAGGTATATGGACGGGAAAGGAATGGAGGGTTATGGTCTGAGTGCAGGTAGATGGGACTAGGAGAGAATAAGTGTTCGGCACGGAATAGAAGGGCTGAGTTGGCCTGTTTCTGTGCTGACATTGTTAAGTCTAGTATATCGTTATACTAGACTAAGTGGGACCCGTTGGGTCCCAAGTTCACATGGGAGGACTGGTCCCACAACAAAATATTCCACCTCCCCACCAATTCCAATATTGGTGGCCAGTGGAGGAGGCTTTCTGGAGTGCTGGTATGGGTGCTTGAGGTGGCAGCTCAGTCCCTCAAGCCTGATCTGCTGGCAGCTCACTCACGGCAGGTGGGCTGGCAGTTGACTCATGGCTTTTCCTTGAATTTCCATTTCAAGCAGGGTGCAAGGCCACCAAATTCAAATCCATGTTCCTACCATTTCAAGCAGGGTGCAAGGCCACCAAATTCAAGTGCAGTTTCTTACCACCATAAGCAGGGTGCAAGGCCATTGAATTCAAGTGCAGTTTCCAACCACTTCAAGCAGGATCCAAAGCCACCAAATTCAAATGCAGCTTCATACCATTTCATGCAGGGTGAAACCACCATAAAACCACACAAAACACCAAACTCACTGTTCAGTTGAAATTCAGGGTGTTCAGTTGATTAACAGCTCAGACAGAGTCATGACCTCAAACTCTCCCATCATGCAGAGGCTGAGCCACACCCACACTTCCGGGTTTTATAAACCTTCCCCCCGGAAAAGGTGTGGCTTTCAGGGCGTGATTGTCAGGACAGAGATTCTCAACATTTTTAAACACCAATATCACTTTTATTTTTAATTGATGGGAAGAATTCACTGTACATGCTCAGCGGAGGGGAGACTGAGTAAGATGGCCAAACATCACAGCCGTAAGTGGTAGCGTTTTCTCTAAAATCGATACACAGTGCAAACAGAAAGTAAGTGCATTTGCAGTCGTACCTTTTAGCTTCAAGCCAAACCACCCAAGCCGCCATTTACAGAAAGTAGTGCCTTTCAACGTCAAGCCACCATTTGTAGTAAGTAGTGCCTTTCAACTTCAAGCCAAAGCACTCAACCCACTATTTGCAGTAAGAAGTGCCTTTCAACTTCAAGCTAAAGCACCCAAGCCACCATTTGCAATAAGTACTGCCTTTCAACTTAAAACCGAAGCAACCAAGCCACCATTTGCAGTAAGTAGTGCCTTTCAACGTAATGCCACTATTTGCAGTAAATAGTGCCTTTCAACTTCAAGCCAAAGCACCCAAGCCACCAATAGCAGTAATAGTGACATTCAACTTTCAACTTCCAGCGAAAGCACCCAAGCCACCATTTGCAGCTAGTGCCTTTCAACCTCGTGAAAGCACCCAAGCCACCATTGTCAATAAGTAGCGTCTTTCAACTTCATGCCACCATTTGCAGTAAGTAGTGCCTTTCAACTTAAAGCCGAAGCACCCAACCCACCATTAGCAGTAAGTAGTGCCTTTCAACTTCAAGCCAAAGCAGCCAACCCACCATTTGCAGTTGGTAGTGCCTTTCAACTTCAATCCAAAGTACCCAAGCCACCATTTGCAGTAAGTAGTGCCTTTCAACTTCATGCCACCATTTGCTGTAAGTACTGCTTTTCAACTTCACGCCTATGCACACACATCACCTGCAACCATTTGCAGTAAGTAGTGCCTTTCAAGTTCACGCCAAAGCACGCAAGCCGCCATTTGCAGTTAGAAGCGTCTTTCAACTTCATGCCACCATTTGCAGTAAGTACTGACTTTCAACTTCAAGCCAAAGCACCCAAGCCACCATTTGAAGTATGTAGTGCCTTTCAACTTCAAGCAAAGCACCCAAGCCACAATCTGCAGTAAGTAGTGCCTTTCAACCTCAAGCCAAAGCACCCAGCCACCATTTGCAGTAAGTTGTGCCGTTCAACTTCAAGCAAAATCAGCCAAGCAACCATTTGCAGTAAGTAGTGCCTTTCAACTTCATGCCACCATTTGCAGTAAGAAGTGCCTTTCAACTTCAAGCCAAAGCACCCAAGCCACCATTTGCAGTAAGTCGTGCCTTTCAACTTCAAGCAAAGCACCCAAGCCACCATTTGCAGTAAGTAGTGCCTTTCAACCTCAAGTCAAAGCACCCAACCCACCATTTGCAGTAATTAATGCCTTTCAACTTCATGCCAAATCACCCAAGCCACCATTTGCAGTAATTAATGCCTTTCAACTTCATGCCAAATTACCCAAGCCACCATTGTCAATAAGTAGCGTCTTTCAACTTCATGCCACCATTTGCAGTAAGTAGTGCCTTTCAACTTCCAGCCAAAGCACCCAAGCCACCATTTGCAGTAAGTAGTGCCTTTCAACTTCAAGCAAAGCACCCAAGCCATCATTTGCAGTAAGTAGTGCCTTTCAACCTCAAATCAAAGCACCCAAGCCACCATTTGCTGTAAGTAGTGCCTTTCAGATTAAAGCCGAAGCACCCAAGCCACCATTTGCAGTAAGTAGTGCCTTTCAACTTCAATCCAAAGCACCCAAGCCGCCATTTGCAGTAAGTAGTGCTTTCAACTTCATGCCACCATTTGCAGTAAGTAGTGCTTTTCAACTTCAAGCCAATGCACCTTGGCAGTAAGTAGTGCGTTTCAACTAAAAGCCAAAGCACCTAAGCCACCATTTGCAGTAAGTAATGCCTTTCAACTTCTTGCCAAAGCACCCAAGCCACATTTGTAAATAAATAGCGTCTTTCAACTTCACGCCACCATTTGCAGTAAGTAATGCCTTTCAAGGAGTGCAGAAGGTTAAGGGGGGACTAGGTAGAGGTCTTTAAAATGATGAGTGGGATAGACACAGTTGACATGGACAAGCTTTTCCCATTGAGAATAGGGAAGATTCAAACAAGAGGACATGACCTGAGAATTAAGGGACAGAAGTTTAGGGGTAACATGAGGGGGAACTTCTTTGCTCAGAGAGTGGTAGCTGTGTGGAATGGGCTTCCAGAGGAAGTGGTGGAGGCAGGTTCGATTTTATCATTTAAAAATAAATTGGATAGGTATATGGACGGGAAAGGAATGGAGGGTTATGGTCTGAGTGCAGGTAGATGGGACTAGGAGAGAATAAGTGTTCGGCACGGAATAGAAGGGCTGAGTTGGCCTGTTTCTGTGCTGACATTGTTAAGTCTAGTATATCGTTATACTAGACTAAGTGGGACCCGTTGGGTCCCAAGTTCACATGGGAGGACTGGTCCCACAACAAAATATTCCACCTCCCCACCAATTCCAATATTGGTGGCCAGTGGAGGAGGCTTTCTGGAGTGCTGGTATGGGTGCTTGAGGTGGCAGCTCAGTCCCTCAAGCCTGATCTGCTGGCAGCTCACTCACGGCAGGTGGGCTGGCAGTTGACTCATGGCTTTTCCTTGAATTTCCATTTCAAGCAGGGTGCAAGGCCACCAAATTCAAATCCATGTTCCTACCATTTCAAGCAGGGTGCAAGGCCACCAAATTCAAGTGCAGTTTCTTACCACCATAAGCAGGGTGCAAGGCCATTGAATTCAAGTGCAGTTTCCAACCACTTCAAGCAGGATCCAAAGCCACCAAATTCAAATGCAGCTTCATACCATTTCATGCAGGGTGAAACCACCATAAAACCACACAAAACACCAAACTCACTGTTCAGTTGAAATTCAGTGTGTTCAGTTGATTAACAGCTCAGACAGAGTCATGACCTCAAACTCTCCCATCATGCAGAGGCTGAGCCACACCCACACTTCCGGGTTTTATAAACCTTCCCCCCGGAAAAGGTGTGGCTTTCAGGGCGTGATTGTCAGGACAGAGATTCTCAACATTTTTAAACACCAATATCACTTTTATTTTTAATTGATGGGAAGAATTCACTGTACATGCTCAGCGGAGGGGAGACTGAGTAAGATGGCCAAACATCACAGCCGTAAGTGGTAGCGTTTTCTCTAAAATCGATTCACAGTGCAAACAGAAAGTAAGTGCATTTGCAGTCGTACCTTTTAGCTTCAAGCCAAACCACCCAAGCCGCCATTTACAGAAAGTAGTGCCTTTCAACGTCAAGCCACCATTTGTAGTAAGTAGTGCCTTTCAACTTCAAGCCAAAGCACTCAACCCACTATTTGCAGTAAGAAGTGCCTTTCAACTTCAAGCTAAAGCACCCAAGCCACCATTTGCAATAAGTACTGCCTTTCAACTTAAAACCGAAGCAACCAAGCCACCATTTGCAGTAAGTAGTGCCTTTCAACGTAATGCCACTATTTGCAGTAAATAGTGCCTTTCAACTTCAAGCCAAAGCACCCAAGCCACCAATAGCAGTAATAGTGACATTCAACTTTCAACTTCAAGCCAAAGCTCCCAAGCCAACATTTGCAGTAAATGGTGCCTTTCAACTTCCAGCGAAAGCACCCAAGCCACCATTTGCAGTAAGTTGTGCCTTTCAACTTCAAGCCAAAGTACCCAAGCCACCATTTGCAGCTAGTGCCTTTCAACCTCGTGAAAGCACCCAAGCCACCATTGTCAATAAGTAGCGTCTTTCAACTTCATGCCACCATTTGCAGTAAGTAGTGCCTTTCAACTTAAAGCCGAAGCACCCAACCCACCATTAGCAGTAAGTAGTGCCTTTCAACTTCAAGCCAAAGCAGCCAACCCACCATTTGCAGTAGGTAGTGCCTTTCAACTTCAATCCAAAGTACCCAAGCCACCATTTGCAGTAAGTAGTGCCTTTCAACTTCATGCCACCATTTGCTGTAAGTACTGCTTTTCAACTTCACGCCTATGCACACACATCACCCGCAACCATTTGCAGTAAGTAGTGCCTTTCAAGTTCACGCCAAAGCACGCAAGCCGCCATTTGCAGTTAGTAGCGTTTTTCAACTTCATGCCACCATTTGCAGTAAGTACTGACTTTCAACTTCAAGCCAAAGCACCCAAGCCACCATTTGAAGTATGTAGTGCCTTTCAACTTCAAGCAAAGCACCCAAGCCACAATCTGCAGTAAGTAGTGCCTTTCAACCTCAAGCCAAAGCACCCAGCCACCATTTGCAGTAAGTTGTGCCGTTCAACTTCAAGCAAAATCAGCCAAGCAACCATTTGCAGTAAGTAGTGCCTTTCAACTTCATGCCACCATTTGCAGTAAGAAGTGCCTTTCAACTTCAAGCCAAAGCACCCAAGGCACCATTTGCATTAAGTAGTGCCTTTGAACTTCAAACCAAAGCAGCCAAGCAACCATTTGCAGTAGGTATTGCCTTTCAACTTAAAGCTGAAGCACCCACGCCACCATTTCCATTATGTAGTGCCTTTCAACCATGCCACCATTAGCAGTATGTAGTGACTTTCAACTTCAAGACAAAGCAGCCAAGTCGCTATTTGCAGTAAGTAGTGCCGTTCAACTGCAAGCCAAAGCACCCAAGACACCATTTGCAGTAAGTGGTGCATTCAAAGGACACGTTTTTTCTCCTGCTCTTTGCTTCCTGTCTGCCAGCCAGTTCTCTATACACATCAATACTGAACCCCCAATGCCGTGTGCTTTAAGTTTGTATACTAATCTCTTAAGTGGGACCTTGTCGAAAGCCTTCTGAAAGTCAAATCCCGCTGAGTTGCTCCAGCATTTTGTGTCGATCTTTTGTTAAAGCCGCACCTGCAGTTTCTTCCCACACAAACATGAACTGAGATGTAAAATCTGTCGGATTAACAGCGGACTGGGCGGGCGGGATTCTGGTAGTTGTTCACGATGATAAGATGTTGTATGTCTGAGCAGAGAGGGGAGGGAGATGGCAGAGGAGGAGGGAGGGGACAGAGGAGGAGAGAGGATGAGAGATGATGGGGAGAGGGAGAGAGTAGGAGGGAGGGGGAGAGAGGATGGGGAGAGGGAGATAGGAGGAGGGAGGGGGTAGAGGAGGAGGGAGGGAGAGAGAGGAGGAGGGAGGAGGGAGGAGGGAGGAGGAGAGAGGAGGAGGGAGTGAGAGGAGGAAGGATGGGGTAGAGGAGGAACGAGGGAGATAGAGGAGGAGGGAGCGGGTAGAGGAGGAGGGAGGGGGAGAGAGGAGGAGGGAGAGAAGGAGAGGAGGAGGGAGGGAGTAGAGGAGGAGGGAGGGAGAGAGAGGAGGAGGGAGTGAGAGGAGGAAGGATAGGGTAGAGGAGGAACGAGGGAAATAGAGGAGGAGGGAGCGGGTAGAGGAGGAGGGAGGGAGAGAGAGGAGGTGGGAGGGGGAGAGAGGAGGAGGGAGGAGGTAGAGGAAGAGGGAGAGAGAGGAGGAGGGAGGGGATAGAGGAGGAGGGAGGGAGAGAGAGGAGGAGGGAGGGCGAGAGAGAAGGGAGAGAGAGAGAGGAGGAGGGAGGGGGAGAGAGGGAGTGGGAGAGAGGAGGAGGGAGGGGAGGACGGGGTGAGAGGATGAGGGAGGGGAGAGAAGGGGGATGGAGGGGGTCAGAGGAGGATGGAGGGGGGAAGATGGGGAGGAGAGGGGAAGAGAGGAAGAGCCGGCGAAAAAAGAGGGGGGAAGAGGTGAGAGGGGAGGTAGAGGGAGAGAGGAGGGAGGGAGGGGAGAGAGGGGGAGGATGGGGAGAGAGGAGGAGGGAAGGGGAGAGGGAGGAGGGAGGTAGAGAGAGGAGGAGAGAGGAGGAGAGGGAGGGGGAGAGAGAACGAGGGAGGGGGACAGGGGAGCAGGGGGGAGTAGGGGGAAGGAGAGGAAGGAGTGGGAGAGAGGATGGAGTGAGAGATGATGGGGAGGAGAGAGAGTGGGGGAGAGAAGGGGGGAGATAGGGAGGGTGAGAGAGAAAATGAAGGAGGGACAAAGGATGTACAGAGAGGGATGAAGGGGAGGGATAAAGAGGGAGAGAGAAATGATGGAGGGAGGGAGAGAGGATGGAGGGGAGGAGGATTGAGGGGGAGGGAGAGGATACAGAGGGGTGTGTGTAGGGAGGGGGAGTGAGTATGCAGGAGGGAACAATACAATTTAAAAGGCAGTGGGTGGAAAATACAGGGGAGAATGGAGGCAGAGGGGATTGATTCATTATTTGCCAGGTACCGAGGTACAGTGAAAGGTTCTTGTTGTGTGTAGACACATGATAAGGGGAATAATGTTAGTGCAAGGTAAAGCCAGCAAAGTCCGATCGAGGACAGTCCCAGGTCACCATCTGGTTGATAATAGTTCAGGGGCCACCACAATGCTGGGAGAAACTCAGCGGGTGCAGCAGCATCTATGGAGCGAAGGGAATAGGCAACGTTTCGGGACATCTGAAGAAGGGTTTCGTCCAGAAACGTTGCCTATTGAGTCTGAAGAAGGGTTTTGTCCAGAAACGTTGCCTATTATTTCGCTCCATAGATGCTGAGGTACAGTGAAAAGCTTCTGTTGTGTATATATAATAATATATATGATAAGGCCACTGAGTTCCTCCAGCACTTTTGTGTACCTTTGATTTCCAGCATCCGCAGTTCTTTCTTAAACCAAGACCTTAGTTCAGGACCGCTCTCTCGTTGTGGCAGGATGGTTCAGATGCCTGATAACAGCCGGGAATAATTTCTCCCTGAATCTGGAGGTGTGTGTGTGTGCGTTCGTTTTCATACTTCTGTACCTCTTGCCCGATGGGAGAGGGGAGGATAGGGAGTGACCGGGGGTGAGACTGGTCCGCGATGATGCTCCTGGCCTTGCCGAGGCAACGTGAGGTGTAGATGGAGTGGATGGTAGGGTTGGTTCATGTGTGTATGTGATGGTCTATGCCAGGGCCGGCCTTAAGCCGATTGGACCGATTGCTCCCAATTGGGCCAAGCGAGTAAGGGGGCCCCAGAGTAATCTACTCTCAGCTCGGGTAGCTCAATACACAGAGGGCCGGCCGGAGTTTGGAGCAACGTTTACAAACCTCAGCTTCATCTCACATGCGTTCGCCCGGACCGCTGCACCCGCTCCCCAGCCGCCAGCCCTCCCCCTACCCTCTCTCCTTCTCTCCTTCCCTCCCTCCTTCCTCTCTCTTTTCCCTTCCCTCATTCGCTCCATCCCTTCTTTCTCTCCTTCCCTCCCTCCTTTCCCTACTCCCCTCCCTCCCATCCTTCCTCCCTTCTCTCCTTCCCTCCCACACACACATCACGCACAGATAACTAACACACACAACTAAGTTATGATGGGGTAGAAGCCCAAAGGGTTGGATGGGGCTGAAGCCCAATATTTAATGCCTGGACTGGTTTTCCAACAATGGTTATTGGTTTTCCAGGATCTATTAAATTAACTTACTATTTTTAAATTCCAGTCGCTAAAACAAGTGGTATTGTAACAATGTACTTTACAGAGGTGATCTACACATTTTGTTTGTTACTTCTAGGCTTACATGTATGCAATTCTATATTAATATGTAGTTCAGATCTGTTTGGTCCATTAAGTCGCAGGCATTTTTTAAGTGCACATTTTGATCACTTTCGATTCTGCTACAGAGATATAAAATCTATAATAGACTTTAATTATATTTCTATGAATCTACAGATCTTGGCTGGGAACCTGGTGCTCACAAACATTGTCCCCAATTGGATCCCACGCCTCCTAAGGCCGGTCCTGGTCTGGGCTGCTGGCCTTGCCGAGGCAGCGTGATGTGTAGATGGAGTCGATGGGTGGGAGGGTGATTATAGAGAGTAAGGAAAGAGAGAGATGGGCAGAGAGAACCATATAACAATTACAGCATGGAAACAGGCCATCTCGACCCTTCTAGTCCGTGCCGAACACATAATCTCCCCGAGTCCCATATACCTGCGCTCAGACCATAACCCTCCATTCCCTTCCCATCCATATAACTATCCAAATTATTTTTAAATGATAAAAACGAACCTGCCTCCACCACCTTCACTGGAAGCTCATTCCACACAGCTACCACTCTCTGAGTAAAGAAGTTCCCCCTCATGTTACCCCTAAACTTCAGTCCCTTAATTCTCATGTCATGTCCCCTTGTTTGAATCTTCCCTACTCTCAGTGGGAAAAGCTTTTCCACGTCAACTCTGTCTATCCCTCTCATCGTTTTAAAAACCTCTATCAAGTCCCCCCTTAACCTTCTGCGCTCCAAAGAATAAAGCCCTAACCTGTTCAACCTTTCTCTGTAACTTAGTTGCTGAAACCCAGGCAACATTCTAGTAAATCTCCTCTGTACTCTCTCTATTTTGTTGACATCCTTCCTATAATTAGGCGACCAAAATTGTACACCATACTCCAGAATTGGCGTCACCAATGCCTTGTACAATTTTAACATTACATCCCAACTTCTATACTCAATGCTCTGATTTATAAAGGCCAGCACACCAAAAGCTTTCTTTACCACCCTATCTACATGAGATTCCACTTTCAGGGAACTGTGCACAGTTATTCCCAGATCCCTCTGTTCACCTACATTCTTCAATTCCCTACCATTTACCATGTACGTCCTATTTTTATTTGCCCTGCCAAGATGTAGCACCTCACACTTATCAGCATTAAACTCCATCTGCCATCTTTCAGCCCACTCTTCCAACTGGCATAAATCTCTCTGTAGACTTTGAAACTCTACTTCATTACCCGCAACCCCACCTATCTTAGTATCTTCTGCATACTTACTAATCCAATTTACTACACCATCATCCAGATCATTGATGTACATGACAAACAACAGTGGACCCAACACAGATCCCTGTGGCACCCCACTCGTCACTGGCCTCCAACCTGACAAACAACCATCCACCATTACTCTCTGGCATCTCCCATTCATTCCTTTCCATTAATTTGCCCACCACTGACGTCAAACTAACAGGTCTATAATTGCTAGGTTTACTCTTAGACCCCTTTTTAAACAATGGAACAACATGCGCAGTACACCAATCCTCCGGCACTATTCCCGTTTCTAATGACATTTGAAATATTTCTGCCATAGCCCCTGTTATTTCTACACTAACTTCCCTCAATGGCCTAGGGAATATCCTGTCCAGACCTGGAGACTTATCCACTTTTATATTTCTCAAAAGTGTCAGCATTTCCTCTTCTTTGATCCTCATAGTTTCCATAGCTACTCTACTTGTTTCCCTTACCTCACATAATTCAATATCCTTCTCCTTGGTGAATACCGAAGAAAAGAAACTGTTCAATATCTCCCCCATCTCTTTTGGCTCTGCAGATAATTGTCCACTCTGACTCTCTAATGGACCAATTTTATCCCTCGTTATCCTTTTGCTATTAATATAGCGGTAGAAACCATTCGGATTTACTTTTACCTTACTTGCCAAAGCAACCTCATATCTTCTTTTAGCTTTTCTAATTTCTTTCTTAAGATTTTTTTTACATTCTTTATACTCCTCAAGCACCTCATTTACTCCATGCTGCCTATAATTATTGTAGATCTCCCTCTTTTTCCGAACCAAGTGTCCAATTTCCCTTGAAAACCATGGCTCTTTACAATTTTTACCATTTCCTTTCAACCGAACAGGGACATAAAGATTCTGTACTCTTAAAATTTCACCTTTAAATGTACTCCATTTCTCTTCCACATCTTTCCCATAAAACAAACTGTCCCAATTTACTCATTTTAAATCCTTTCGCATCTCCTCAAAGTTAGCCTTTCTCCAATCAAAAATCTCAACCCTAGGTCCAGTTTTGTCCCTTTCCATAATTATATTGAAACTAATGGTATTGTGCTCACTGGACCCGAACTGTTCCCCAACGCATACCTCTGCCACCTGACCCATCTCATTTCCTAACAGGAGGTCCAGCACTGTCCCTTCTCTAGTAGAAACATCAGAGAAAGTGGGCAGATGGAGGGTGGACACAGAGAGGGGTTGAGCAGAGGTTTGTTTGTATCTGGGCTTCTTCTCGCTGTACAGATCCCGATCACCGAGATTCAGATCCTGTGAAGAAAGAAATTCACGTTATAGGAGTGGATTTAGGCCATTCAGCCCATCAAGTCTACACCGCCATTCAATCATGCAAAGAGTAGGAGTAAACGGGTCCTTTTCACAATGGCAGGCAGTGAATAGTGGGATACCGCAAGGCTCAGTGCTGGGACCCCAGCTATTTACCATATATATTAATGATCTGGATGAGGGAATTGAAGGCTATATCTCCAAGTTTGCGGATGACACTAAGCTGGGGGGCAGTGTTAGCTGTGAGGAGGATGCTAGGAGACAGCAAGGTGACTTGGATAGGCTGGGTGAGTGGGCAAATGTTTGGCAGATGCAGTATAATGTGGATAAATGTGAGGTTATCCATTTTGGTGGCAAAAACGGGAAAGCAGACTATTATCTAAATGGTGGCCGATTGGGAAAGGGGGAGATGCAGCGAGACCTGGGTGTCATGGTACACCAGTCATTGAAGATAGGCATGCAGGTGCAGCAGGCAGTAAAGAAAGCGAATGGTATGTTGGCTTTCATAGCAAAAGGATTTGAGTATAGGAGCAGGGAGGTTCTACTGCAGTTGTACAGGGTCTTGGTGAGACCACACCTGGAGTATTGCGTACAGTTTTGGTCTCCAAATCTGAGGAAGGACATTATTGCCATAAGGGGGAAATCCTTTAAAACTGAGATGAGGAGAACTTTTTTCACACAGAGTGGTGAATCTCTGGAACTCTCTGCCACAGAGGGTAGTTGAGGCCAGTTCATTGACTATAGTTAAGAGGGAGTTAGATGTGGCCCTTGTGGCCAAGGGGATCAGAGGGTATGGAGAGAAGGCAGGTACGGGATACTGAGTTGGATGATCAGCCATGATCATATTGAATGGCGGTGCAGGCTCGAAGGGCCGAATGGCCTACTCCTGCACCTAATTTCTATGTTTCTATCATGGCTGATCTCTCCCTATTAACCCTATTTTCCTGCTTTCTCCACATAACCCTTGACACCTGCACTAATAAAGAATCTATCTACTCTGTCTTAATAATATCCACAGCCGTCTGTGGCAATGAGTTCCACTGATTAACGACATTCTGGCTAAAGAGATTCATCCTCGTCTTTAATTTAGGGGCTGCGCCCTCAGGTCCTAGACTCTCCCACTGGTGGAAATATCCTCTCCACGTCCACTCTATCCAGGCCTTTCACTATTCTGTACGTTTCAATGAGGGCCCCGTCATCCTTCTAAACCCCAGCGAGTACAGGCCCAGTGTCGACAAACGCTCATCGTACGTTAGTTAACCCCCTCATTCCTGGGATCGTTCTTGTAAATCTCATCTGGACCCTCTCCAAGAAACACCGGTCGCAGGAAGGGGCTGGGGGGGAGGGAGGTCGTTAAGGAGATAATGAGGGAAGGGGGGTACAGAAATAGGGGGGAGGGGGTGTATGGGCTGGATGGGTGGAGGTTAAACAGACAGGGAGGGGCAGCGAGACCTAGGTGTACTTGTACACCGGCCACTGAAAGTTAGCGTGCATGTACAGCAGGCAGTGAAGAAAGCTAATGGAATGTTGGTCTTCATAACAAGAGGGTTTCAGTATAGGAGTAAAGAGGTTCTTCTGCAGCTGTATAGGCCTCTGTTGAGACCACATCTGTATTGTGTACAGTTTTGGTCTCCTAATCTGAGGAAAGACATTGTTGCCGTAGAGGGAGTACAGAGAAGGTTCACCAGACTGATTCCTGGGATGTCAGGACTTTCATAAGAAGAAAGACTGGATAGACTCGGCTTGTACTCGTTAGAAATTAGAAGAGGGGATCCTATAGAAACTTACAACATTCTTAAGGGGTTGGAGAGGCTAGATGTAGGAAGATTGTTCCTGATGTTGGGGAAGTCCAGAATAAGGGGACACACAGTTTAATGATAAGGAGGAAGTATTTTAGGACCGAGATGAGAAAATCATTTTTCACACAGTGGTGAATCTGTGGAATTCTCTACCACAGAAGGAAGTTGAGGCCACAGTTCATTGTCTATATTTACCTGGAGTATTGCGTGCAGTTTTGGTCTCCTAATCTGAGGAAAGACATTTTGCCATAGAGTACAGAGAAGGTTCACCAGACTGATACCTGGGATGTCAGGACTTTCATATGAAGAAAGAGTGAATACACTCGGCTTGTACTCGCTAGAATTTAGAAGATTGAGGGGGGGGTCCTAGAGAAACGTACAAAAATATTAAGGGGTTGGATAGGCTTGATGCAGGAAGATTGTTCCCGATGTTGAGGAAGTCCAGATCAAGGGGCCACACAGTTTATGGATGAGGGGGTAATCTTTTAGGACCGAGATGAGAAAAACATTTTTTTTCACACACAGAGTGGTGAATCTGTGGAATTCTCTGCCACAGAAGGTAGTTGAGGCCACAGTTCACTGGCTATATTTAAGAGGGAGTTAGATGTGGCCCTTGTGGCTAAAGGGATTAGGGGGTATGGAGAGAAGGCAGGTACAGGATACTGAGTTGGATGATCAGCCATGATCATATTGAATGGCGGTGCAGGCTCGAAGGGACGAATGGCCTCTACTCCTGCACCTATGTTCTATGTTTCTATATTTCAAGATGTCAGATTAAATGAATGAAGATTCCCGAAATGCACTCGTCAATTGAAACGAATAAACTGAACATTGGGATTTCAGGCGACTGCTCACGATTATGGAGATTGCGGAGAGATGGTGCGGATTGTACCAGGCCTGTAGATTTCTCCCTCCGTCCCCCGGCACTAACTGTCCACTAGACAGAACATATAGACTGGATATCATCACCCATGTTGACTGGTGCCCTTTCCGTGAGGGAGGGAGGCACTTTGTGACCGGACACAAAAGAGTTAACAGTAGATGTTTGTTCAGTGAGTGTAACTAACGTTAGTCTACACGGAGCCCGGTTGTGTCACTCTCCCACTGGAGATTTGCCAGTTCCCAATATAAACCATTCCTGTTGTTGCTGGGATATGTGAGTGTTGGTGAGATCATCCCGCCCGTCATCAACAGACAGACAGAGAGCAGCTGCTCCATCCACAGAGGGAGAAAGCCCATTGGGAATCTGAGGACAATAAAGTGGGATGTTAGATGGATGTTTCGGAATCCGGAATATTAGAGAGTGAAGTGAATGTCACCGAGTGTAATCGGGGAACAGTGAGAGAGTGCGTGCGGTGTTACACAAATGGATCGGTCTGTGAAAACGGTAGACTGGGAAGTTACTGCCATGGAGAAGGGAGTCTTCCCTTATGCTGACTCTGTTTTTGATCCTTGGTTCAGCTTAAGTTATCGAATCTACTTTGCACTCAAAGTTATACAGCCTGTCATTTATCCCGTGCTAGCCCTTGTTGCTCTTCAAGGTAAGTCCCCGTCCAAATTCCTCCTCAACAGCAGATGAGAAGCGGCAATGACGGGATCCGGTATAAATGACTGTAGCTCGGACAATCCATGACGTACGTGTCCCTTGTAGAAATCTTCCACAGAGTAATGGGTAATGTGTTGATGCTGCCTGTTTGTGGGGATCTACTGCAGTTGTACAGGGTCTTGGTGAGACCACACATGGAGCATTGCGTACAGTTTTGGTCTCCTAATCTGAGGAAAGACATTCTTTCCACAGCGGGAGTACAGGGAAGGTTCACCAGACTGATTCCTGGGATGTCAGGACTTTCATATGAAGAAAGACTGGATAGACTCGGCTTGTACTCGCTAGAATTTAGAAGATTGAGGGGGGGATCATATAGAAACTTATAGAATTCTTAAGGGGTTGGACAGGCTAGATGCAGGAAGATTATACCCGATGTCTATATTCATCCTCATCTCCTTCCTAAAGGAACGCCCTTTTAATTGCGAGGATGTGTCCTCTGGTCCTAGACTCTCCCACTAGTGGAAACATTCTCTGTGTAGACTTGTTTTCTAATGTTGTCCTAATGTCTTTGTTTATTAAATATGCGAGTGGGTTCTGCAACCCACCCGCCCGCCTTGCAGAATTGATGTGTACATTCTGTGTGAGTATGTGTCACCCGCCTGTGTTTATGTCGGCGGGTTAAGTCTATGTTTCTTACCATGCTGCTGTAAGCAAGATTGTCTAATGTACCATCACCTCCCTTGCACCGATGCAGATGGCAATAAAGTCCCTGAACTCCTTCCTTCGCTCACTTCCCTCGCTCGCTCATACCTACTCTGCTGTATAATCTTTGATTCACTCACAGTGAAGCAAAGAGTTAAACTCCCATGGTGAAGTGAGAAATGGTCAGACACAGATCTGATTCTTTATCCCGACCCTCCTAACTGCAGCTTCTCATCTGTTTAGTAATCGAGCAGATGCAGAATAATTTATTTCCTTCAGTAGTTACTACTAGACAGCCTCATTAGACAATCTTCTACAATCCCAGAACGGGATTGTGCATTTGTTTTCCCCTCGCCTCGATGAATCTGCCGAGTTTGCTTTGTCCGTTGGCTCTGTGTGTGTGTCATGTCTCTGTTTACTTCCCTCCCTCCTCACAGTGAACACGCTGACCATTGTGATCCTGTCCCGGGGAAAGTGCGGTCTCTCCACTGGTGTCACTCGCTACCTGATGGCCATGGCAGCGGCCGATCTACTGGTCATTATTGTCGACCTGATAATGAGGCACATTCCCATTGCTTACGTTGAAGCATTTCGGTTCGTGTTCTATGTCCCAGTGTGTAATATCCACGCCGTCTTCCTATACGCCGTCACCGACTGTTCTGTCTGGTTCACCGTCACCTTCACATTTGATCGATTTGTGGCCATTTGTTGCCAGAAGCTGAAAACAAACTATTGCACCGAGAGAACGGCGGCTGTGGTTCTGGGGACAGTGACCGTGCTGAGCTGTTTAAAGAACATCTTCTGGTATTTTATGTTGGGCCCTTGGTACGGTCTAATTAATTCCCCCTGGTTTTGTTGGGTAAGATCCGTTGTTATTAACTCAGTGTCCTGGACAATCGGGGAGTTTCTCCAGTATCTCATCACCCCCGTGATGCCATTTGTCCTCATTGTTGTGTTCAACACTTTGACCATCAGATACGTGTTAGTGGCGAGCAGTTCCCGCAGGAGATTGCGGGGTCCCAGCAGTGGGGAGAGTGGCAGAGACCC